>JAUJYS010005537.1:0-10983 GCA_033995665.1 Melogona broelemanni
GAGTCGGAAGACACGCATTTGGCCCCTCGCACACACATCAGATTGAATTCACGATTACATCAAAAGTGCGTCCGCCATAAAAATGTTCAATTGCGAGAACAAAGACTTTACAACAAACTACGATACGTACGTGGCACGCATGCTCGTGGGCGCGTTGCAAAGTTGATGGCGCGTCCGTTTTTGATTGTGTTGATGTTTGACGTGAGAGAAAGAGAGAGAAGAAATAATAGATATAAAAAATTAACGATGGCTATCAAAACCAAACAAACAAAAGACTCGGCGGACGTCGTGTATTCGTGGTCCGATGCCGGAATAAATTCGTGGAAGAACGAGGCGAATCCACACCCAAAGAAATGGAAGCATAGAGCGCAGACAAAGGTTCGATTTCCGACCGAGGCCTACATGATATTTCGGACGAGAAAAACTTCGCGACTTCCTTCGCGATGAAAGTAAACTGTGAGACCCGTGCCTGTATGTTGTCAGGTACACGTTAAAGACCCCTACCTAGGTCCGAAACCAAAGCTAGGCCAAACTTCAAATTACCAGGACGCTTCTTGAAACACATACGTTGGTTAACAAACAGTACAAAAAACATACAGTATTGCAGGAAAAAACGCAAACAGATTAAATTATAAAACGAAATATCATAAATCATATAATATAAATATAACATAAAAATAAAAATAAGAAAAGCACAGCAATTCGCACGACTGAGTGATTAAAAGAATGGACGGTTTTTCACTACACACGAGAAAAAAACACGTTATTCTAAATACTCCTAGTACATCATACAAAGATAATTAATTACAAGCGATTCTACACGGTTAGTTGGATCCAGGTTTCCACGGCTGCAACTCACCGTTTAAGATCACATGTAATTAACTTTGCATGCTATTCTACGTGTACTTATAAAAACGCGTTTTCTCATCTGATCTACAACATTGTTTTCTTTATCACTTTCTCATTCGTCTTCTAATCGCTGGGTCCAGAGAATTACCACGTTCTTTATACGTATGTTTTTGCCTGTTAACATCAGCAAAGTTCCACTCAAGTTTTACTCAATGCCTTCAAAAAAATTTCTCACATCCATAAATTTAACATGATCCTACATGTACATGTAGTTGCTGCCACATTTTACCCTGACCTTTTCGATTCCTGGTAAACAGTTTTCAAACTTTACAAAACATGAAAGAAGCACGGGAGAAAATAAAATTGGTTCAGATTTCATTCATCGATTTCCTTCCCATACCCTTCCCCCTCTATCAAACTTTGGGTCGGGAGGAGACGAGTTTAACGGGGGGTGGGGGAGAACCACCAAAGGGATGGTACCGCGCCATTTAGCACGGTATCCCCGTCAACCATTCACGCACACGGCAGATCGATGCTAAGAGCGGTCAGCATTTGTCACCTCAAAACGCGACGAGGTAATGCGATAACTGATGGTCGAATCCCCCGCACCCTCTGAAAACCCAGAGAAAGAGAAACGCACCGTAATGACAAGGTACATTTTTGTTGGAACGCCTCTTTTTCTTCTCCATTCCCCCTTTCCCTAAAGGTGCAAAAAAGGATATCCCTTGCTTAAGACCCGCTGCGCACTGGGGGCTCAGCACAGAACGAACAGGGAAAAAAAAATGGCTAAAGCACATGCATATTTAAGTCCCTAACGACCCTTTTTTTTTAGTTCAAACATGCAAGTCACTAAAACCGCACTGCGGCATCTGCGATTCCCTGATGAAAACACGGCACCAACACGAATTTAAATAACACCATAATAGATAACAGTATCTAGTTCGACCGCTTATAAATCCGACACGATCTTATCTAAACGCTTATAAATGAAAATTTGTGAAGTGCTGCGCAATATCATTGAAAACATATGAAATCACTTTACAGTAGACTACTGTAAAACTGATTCTAATGTTTATCGAGGATTATAACTTGTTATTAATTCATTGAAACACATAATCATGTCGTATTTTTGTCGGAGATCAATTTTGTTGGGGTTCTCCGAGCAATTGTTTCGCTACGACTAAAAAGACGCGCAGATTCCATTAAATTATTTCGTATTAATATTTGTCGGTTGGGAATCGTGAGAACTGTCCAAATGTAGGTTCGGAACGCAGGATGGCATTTCAATAGAAAAAAACTCCCACCCTCTACAGCCCGCTATTCTTGTTCAAAAATCGAGCATTTCCTTCGAATTATCTTTAGGTGGCGCGCGAGGCGGGGTGCCCACTTCTTAGACGCGGTCCAGGTGAGCGGGACAACCCCCGTGACACCCGTATGAAATTCGAGGGCCGTCTCGTTTTGTGTTTACCTGGCCGTCTGAGACGCACGTCAAGCGCCATCCACAGGTAGTTTGTATGTGCCAACTTCATTGTGACCACCTCCCTCCCCCTCCTTAGCCCAACTCGACTTCCTCCCCCACTCCCTCCAGCCTACTCACACTGTCCCGGTCCCTTCACGAATTTCAAAAGAATCAAGGGAGAGAGGGGGTCCTGACTCAATAGATGAATTTAGAATGCACCGTGCAACCGGCATTATTTCGAATGAAAAACGTGAGGCGGCGCCCATCTCAGCATCGAGAGAACCCCCGTTCAGCGTCCACAATGGGAGACCAGCGAGCGCCTGCAGCGTCCTCTAGTGCCAGATTATTCATCGGGTTTCCGATTTCTTAAAACGTGGGCCTGCCTAAAAATGGGCCGGACGCGCACAAATTAATTTGTTCTGGGGCATGATTGAAAAAATGCGCCAATGCTTTGGAGAAAAACATATTTGTTTTGGCCTTCTTAGTTACATTATATTTTACCAGTTTGGGTCTCTTCCGAGCTTTAAATATGAGGTTGTTAATTCACACGTGAATTTGTGAGATTAAAAGCATATAAAATGCTCGATGCAGGCGTGGGATCAGACAGATGCATGGAAGTAATTTTATTTTATTCGTTTCTTGCCCTCTACCTGATTCTATGTGCTTGTTCTTGTGAACTTCATGAAGTTTGAAAACAATTTCAATTGTAATTAATTTTTTTACACTAATTAAAAATTTCCATTAACAAAAGATGTGGAAAAAATCCGGATTTTTTACGTTCGGCGAATATTATTTGTCCTCTGAGGTACGAGCAACGTTGCTCAAATGTAGTGACTCGTTTGCACCCGGCCCCACGATTCCCAATTGGATCATCTCGCCAACTTAAAGACGACCCAACAGCCCGTGCATAGTCAATATAGGTTCAATAGGCAACGGGCTCTGGCAAAAAGAGGAATAGAATGGGTGTTGGAGGAGGAATGGGGTGGTTTGAGAAAAAAAGAAATAGCCCAGTCACCTGCGCTGTTCCACGCACGAGGTACGTCTATGAACGCTAATGTGATGAGCCCCCATTGTGAGCGCGAGGCTTGTCCCGTTCACAAAAGACGTACCTGTCGCGGTTCGAAGGTGACACGTCGTTCTGGGGGTCGGGGTAAAAACGCCGGTTGTTTCGCTCGGATTCCAGACCCAGAATTCGGGCAAACAACTAACTCCCGATGCGTAAGTCCAAATAAAATTCGAGCAATCCAAAATTAGGATCACCTGATAAAAATAATTTAATTAATCTACTACGGTTGTTGTGTTGCGCTAAAGCAGCTCCACAGCCTCATACAGAACCCACTCGGCCTAGAGTTTTCTTCCACATTCTTAAGTCAGTACATTTTAGTCGAATTTAGTTTCGATTAATGAAAATGTTAATTGCAAACCTCCAGTCCCACTGTTCATTTTTTCACATATTCAGCCAAAGGCATGATATCAACCAATCAAGCACTTGGAAACAAAAGTACAAGAAGGCGATATTTTTTTTTGTACCTTGCAATTCATCTTTTAAAAGGCGTACAAGAATCCGAAAAATGCAATAAAAAAAATCGCCAAAACAAGATGTCTGTTTGGCCTTAAGAAGGAAAGCGCGAAACAAGAAGAATAAAAGCAATTTCACGGGGGCCCAATTTTCTATTCTAGACAAACGATTTACGCGGGACCTAAGGGGGAGAACCCCAACGACATTCGGACAAAAGACGCCATCATCATGAATTCATAGCAGCAAGGATAAGCTCTCGTCTAACATAGAACCTGGACGAGAAAGTAGTAAATGGCATGAGGTACCGTATAATATATCCACACGAATATATTTATATATTGGCGAGACTTAGGAGAGAAGGAGAAAAAACCCACGGCGAATTCAACATTCCAAGCAACGGCCATGCACGATGACGAAAAACGTTTGTCGCCGCGACCCCGGCGGACCTCAATCCTCGGTCGCGGAGGAGACAAACAAACACCGAAAGCACAATATGGCCGTGATTCGGTCGCCCGAGGGCCCCGCAACGACAAACGACAAAGCTCCCCCTACCCCCAACAGGCCGGCACAAAACTCCCGCGCCGCACGATACCACATCGCGATATGAAATTATGACATTGATAAACCGAGCGCTCGCCGAAAAGACTTCTTTCTTCTGAACCCGAATAAGAAACCGAGCTTGTTTTGCATGTAGGCTATAATACCATGTATAACCGCCTGAGACCCTGACGGTATTCAAATTGGCTTTTGCCTAAACACTGTTTGCACAACATGTTTATCTTATTTTTTTATGCCAAAGCGAAATTAATATTTCATTCAATGAAATGTAAAAGTAGAATATAAGAGGATGCCATTTCCCCGGGGAAAAAATGGTGGTATTTTTATATTTTATATTACCTGTATTTCTAATTAAAAAAATGGTTGGTTTGGCGATCGAGTAGCTGTACCAGAATTCACCACATCAATAGCTGTAACACTGGCGATATTTTATATTCTGCTAACAGATTATGTAATTTTAAAGAAGTTAAAAAATTACTAAATTTGAAAAAAGAACAAAGAAAGGCGAATCTTATGTTCGAGAAACATTATTCGAACATTTGTTTAATTTTACCATGAAGCTGAGTTTTGCAGAATCAAACATAAAATGAGTCAGGGGTCTCATTAGGATATATGCAAGAGGGGAAACTTTGGTATCGTCCGCCTAATGGCCGATCCTATTTGGCCGCTCATTGTGAGCCAGAGATTTATGCTTTCGTGTTCCGTGTCGCGTCTTGCGAACGTAATAAACCACGCGCAAGTCCATTATTTAGGCCTATACATTCGCCGTATACTAAATCTCAGTCTGGTCAGTGAGATGAACTCCGGTTCTTCCCCCTTTGGGTCAAAGTAGATTTTCCTCCTCTTTTGATGACCCCCCCAAACTTATATTCGTGAAGCCATGCTAACGTGGCCTCAAGTTTACTGTCAATTTGTGTCGGAAAATGGCGACAAATAACCATTATATTTTTTTACATTGCAACGCAAAACGATTTAAAGTGACGAGAGGTTGAAAAAATGGCACCAATCGGCGGCCTATTTTCATCGACAATTGCAGGTCTTTAACCATAAATAGACAAGCCTAAATCAATTTAAATTGCCATTGACTCAACAGTCCTTTACAGCATCAACGATTCCCACAGCGGCTGTTGTTTTTTTTAGCAAGAGCTGCGACAACATAAATCGTTAAAAACGTTTGACAGTCGAGTAAAAACTGTCCTAATTGGGCAGCAACATGCAAAAAAAAAGAGAAAAGCCAAACACGTTAGGCACATTGTAAAAGCCACGCGGAATGACCCGTTACGTCGACTACCATGGTTAAAACATGGCTCTCCCGAAAAAATGCGGGCTCGTTACTATGGTCGTGGGACCGTGAAGTTGGCAACCATGCGCGGGGCGCGCCAGCCCCCCAAAAAAGGTGGCGGTTACGTCGGCAGATGGCACGTACGCTCGTAAGGCTAACGACGGGTAATCGACTGTGACGCCATCTGTCGGACAGCACACGCTCTAAGCATCCGAATTTTATATTCTCCGTCGAAGTAATGTTGTCGCTTGTTATTCTGCAAGTTCAGATAGAAAACACGGAAGTACGACTAGTTCGTTATAAACGCTTCAGAAATGCCGTGTACAGATTGAATACCGTGTCAGTTCAACTACGACCACGTTCACATCTAGAGCTTCAAATAAAAACGGTCATTGTGAACAGGGCCGACAAGGCGATATCGATTGGCGATTCGTGATGACTCCATCATCGTGCGGTCAGCTGCGGCCGGAGGACACTGACCATCCCTTCCTCACCACCCTGGATTTACCTATGCACTATCGGTCAGATCAAGAATGTCGAGATAAGTGGCATAATCTCCGTCCCGGTGGACCCTACTGGTTTGCACCCTATCCACCCGCGCCTCCCCACCACATTCCAACCAAAACCCAACCATGCCCCCCCCCCCCTCTCACTTCCACAACCCTCTTCCGACTTAGAAGATATTGCGAGCAATAACGTACATTGGAGTCTGGTCCCTCGATAAGAAGCTTACATAAGAGTCTCCGACTCGACTCGCCAGGCGTCGTGGCGATCGCGCCTGCAAAATCGAGTGCGGCGTGGCTCTCTTCTCTCCGCAGACGCTGCTGAGTGGCAGTCACGCGCAGAGGACCCGGAGGGCACTCACACGTCCACGCGTCGGCTCATTAGAGGTGGCCGACGTCAACGACTGGTCAGCGCGTGCTCCGCATGACCCGTCAAAAATTATAAAGGCACGCCCGGCTCCACTGTTGTAAGTCCACCGTCACCCCGAACCCCGTACCAAAATGGAATATGCAGGGGTTGAACAAAATAATGGGGGAACAGCTCTACAAGGTACGCGAACAGACCTTTTTCCATTATTTGGTCTAACTCCCTGTACATGTGGCTATAACCATATGTACGGCACGGTATTAACGAAAGTGCGGGCATGTCAACGCAATGCAGCGTAAATAGGAGTCAGACGAGTGATGAGACGAGTTCAAGGGAAAAATATTTTTTTAAATGTCACGTCAAGTGAAACTGTCAAAATAATTGAATAAACGCGCTTGAAATGTAGATGTGAAAACAGAAGGTGTCAGGGTTTGTTTATCAAATTATATGCTTGGGGTAGTGTTATCTTTCGATAAC
Organism: Melogona broelemanni; assembly: GCA_033995665.1. Classification (NCBI taxonomy): domain Eukaryota; kingdom Metazoa; phylum Arthropoda; class Diplopoda; order Chordeumatida; family Chordeumatidae; genus Melogona; species Melogona broelemanni. The sequence goes on from JAUJYS010005537.1 coordinate 7,015, forward strand.
ATTTATTTTATAGAGAATAAAAAATAATTGCATTTGTTTAAAGAACATTTTCTTTTTAAAAGATTTTTTTTTTCTTTCAAAGAGGATTTTTTAGAATAGGTTTTTCTTCAAAGATTATTTAAAAAAAAAATAAAAATACCTTTCTTCTCCTCTTTATCCCGGGCGAAGCGGGGAACTTTTCCTAGTACTGTATACATAAAACTCACCAATTGGCCGCCATGACGGTAGAATGGAAAATTCGACACTTACCTATAAAAAAAAAAAACAGAAAAGCAAACATTAATAAAACATAAACAGCAAGTGTTTGAATCGATGTCCGGAAATTTCATTACACAGTAAATAGAAAGTGAAGTGCAACGTAATCGACATGGGTATCGCCAATATGACACTATGTACACAGGAAAAGCGGTAAACACGAAAACGCAGACACGCAAATTTGTTGGCAGCAGAAATTTGATTAACCGCCGCATCCATACCCGAGCAACGCATATTTCGCGGCGTCATTATTAAATTAAACAAGGTGGTTTCGATATTGTTATCCCCCGATTATTAGATGCACCGTAGTGGGATTACGAAACGCACCGTCGATATTTAAATAAGGCAGCACCTTCCAGCCAAGGTACAACTTCCAGCCAGTCTCCCATACGTTTATTTAATACCAGAGAAAAAATGAACGCGCAAAAGATAAATGCTGGTACATCGATACCGGAAATAAAGTACATCGCGCAATATCCTAAAGTAGCTTACTCATTCTATATAGTTTTTGCATGAAATATTTGCACCATTTTGTGCATACTTAATTCTCATTACGCGCGATCTACGGGCCTGGTTAGATAGGAATCATGCGAAACATTGATCAGTCTTGCGATATGGCCATAAGGTTCACTTTTATGCCGCTCGGGCCTGACGGAAAAGCTCGGTGCTCTTTAAAATTCATTTTACACGCGCGTCCGCATGTATCCAGTTTCGCGTGCATAAATAAATATTACATCCAAGCGAATCTATCGCGCAGAATGTTGTTCCGAGCGAATCGAACGAATGCGGGCTAATCGGTCGTCATAAAAATCTAATCAATATTTTTCGGTGCGTTGCGGCTCGTGCGGTGCGGAGTGACTTTGCGCATCTTCGGGGCTGAACTCCTGGCACGAAATATCGCTTAAAGGATCGTCTTCAGAGAAAACTATAATAATCTATATTGCATTTTTTTTTTTTTTTTTACATCTGACAAATATTTATTTCGGGGAAAAGGCCCACCCCACATCGAAGGAAATACGATCAAGTACGATGAAGCGAACACAAATATTCGTATATATATATTTTTTTCATTTATGAACGACTGATGCGCGCGGAATAATTTGATTTTTCGTTAAGATATCAAAGCGCTTATGGTAACATCAAATTGCGATTAGTCGAACAAATACCCTCATAAGCCCTAAGGTACGATAATAAACTTGAAAAAAAAACCAACAGTGAACACAACAACGATCACTTGCTGCAGAAACAGCCCGCATGTATGTCACTAAGGCCAGTCAATTTCAATACGTTACATTTTAAAGTAAATATTATAGCTCGACTGTCTTCGGTAAAACAACCGTTAGAAAAAACGACTAGACTTCGTTCGACTTGACTTAAATTACAAGCTACGACTAGCCTTCGACTAAAGACTAAACTGACAAACAACGACTTGTCTTAGACTTTAGATTAAACTTTGAAACTACGACTAGTTGTTATACTTTAGACTAGACTTAGAAACTACGACTAGTTCGGTGAAATAATCATAAGAAAAAGTTCTTGAGTTGGGCCGGCGTGTTGAGAAGACTGAAACAAACGAATAAATTCTCTTTCTCGCCGGTTGGTAAATTCATAAGAGAAGTTGCGTTCTGTAATGAAGCCGGATAAAGTATGAGAAAAGCTTAATGGAAAATAAATGCTAAACAAACATTACACGCCCGGATAATGCCAAACGCGCAATATATGTAATGCTCACGTGCGTTAATTATGTATTTATTCACGTTGGCATATATACTCGGTACAATCGTGCGGCAACGAGATTGAAACGGCAACGAACCTATGTGGGCGTATAGGCCTAGATTAATTAGTCACGTTGAAGATATATGCGCGCAAACCCGATATGAATAATAAAAATTCGATACAAATATAGACACTGTGCGTGTATCTAGGGAGTATTGTCTATAGTCGGCTGAACGCAATTCTAAATACGAATATTTTCTCTCACATCAAGGATGAATTAAATTCCAATCGACCAGAAAACATTTGAACCAGCATGCCTGTTCTGTTTGTTCAATTTGTTGGATGCAATTCGAGAATACTAATTCCGCGGATAGAAATATATAGCGAATATATACTGAGAATATCTACATGTATTGGGGTGGATGGTGCCCAAGTGGCTGGAACAAGTGCTCGCATTTTTCAAAGGAGAACCACGCAATAAGCCTGTATGAATATTCTCGGAATACGGAGTTGTGAGCCACTTCGATACGACCAAAATACTGCACGACAAATATACTCTGTACAGAATATGCGTACATGTTATATCAAAATGGCGCGTATCTACAGAAGCATTCCAAGCACGATGTAGATGTAGAGGAAAGAAAAATTAATAATGTGAAGGGTGCATGCAGTTTCGAAAATGAAACAGCAAATAAATGAATTTGAAAACCGGAAGCTAAACGGTGAGGTAAAACTACATATTTGAACATTACATAAACAAAATCGAAAGATAAAAATATTGCCCTCGCAAAAATAAAAGAGTATAGCTAACTAATTAATTATTATTGAGTGGCCGATGCAGCATGCGCTACATTTTCATAGTGATGTACGTCTCATTTTGATTGAATCTACAATTAATGGTTTTGTACGACGACACCATCAGAATAATACCAATTGACAAAACACACCTTGTACTTCCACCATACTTGCTAATAATCATAAAAGCAGAAGCTTGATTTGTTCGATTTGTTCGATTTATTATACAAAGTCGCTCTCCTTCAAGCGTCACACGCGTCAAGAGCTCAATCATTTCGCGTCGATCTGGTTTCGACGACACCCACCATTTGTATAAACAACCTCGACAATTTCAATAACATTATCCTAAACCTACCGAGAGAGTACCGCCAATCCACGACATATCAATGGCAGAACCAAATCTAGTCAATGAGGATTTATTTTTTCAATGAATAAAGGAACACTCCCTCCCCTCCTACTTATTTTATAAAAAAAAAAGAAAAACTACATTGAAAATTAATCAATTAATTTTTAGGCTTATCCTTTCAATTCATTTTTGTAAGCGCGTAATCATCTCGGTCGTCATCCCCCACGTACCCCTCCACTCCCACCCCCACCTGAATCGAAGTTGTGACCCAATCAAAATCGATCCGCCAGAGCATATAACGACCCACTATACGGCGGACTTCGTAATTAAAGGCTTTTCAAACTCTCTTTACATGCATGCACCCCGTAGTAGAAAACTGCAGCGCAGAAGCCAATGGCCATTTTACATGTGCCAGTATAAAATACGCGGATTATAACGCGGTCATGCGGCCAAAAGAGACTCGAATATAAAGCCACCTGGGGGAGAGTAAACTGCCACCCCCACACGTCGACCATGCATGAACCCGCTCAGCTCGGACGCAAGGAAGGATAGAGCGGAGGACGGAGACCGCCCGCCGGCCGAGAAGCACACACATCGTCCAGAGAACCGACTAAGTAATCCGGGGATTTGTATAAACCCCGGCCAGTTTATTTTTTAAATTCCCCCTTAATAATAACTATAAAAGACACAAGCGTTGCCATTGTGCGTCCCGGTTGAATGGCGGGCGTCCTCGGCGCGTCCATAAAACGAGAATGAAAAGGAATGGCCAAGCGGCTTACACGGACGAGGCGACGGGGACAAAAACGGGTTTTTTAAATTGACCGCAGCGAGGAGAAGGCGGTCCGGTGAAAAGGGGG
>JAUJYS010005538.1:0-10983 GCA_033995665.1 Melogona broelemanni
CTCAGGGGTGACGCCAGTACCCCAGGCTAACGAATAAACGAAAGCCTGCGCCGGGAATCGAACCCGGGACCGTTTAAACAAACCTTACATAATGTTTTTCCTGACTATTGATTCCATTAACAAAATGTTCATGTTAAAAAATTAAGGTGCCACAAACTGAATGTTTTGTTCAGCAAGAAATTTAGCTCAAATATTCTTTGACCGACCTATTTTAATATTTTTAAACTCGTACCTGCATCCATAAAATTAAAATAAATTGTTTTTCTCAAGTGCACGCTGACTGTTTCAATACACTTTATAAGATACTATCAAATTTTCAATTCTATTGTGCATGTACCATAATCTGCTGACGATATGATGGCGTTTTGAAATTATGAAAATTGCTATAGCGATCTACTGGTGCAGCGCATCAATCACAAGCTGCTACCCTAACAGTTGGCACAGGTTACCCGCAAAGCACTGGAGCCACACAGGCATCGGTGCAATGCAGTGAAGCACACCACTGGGATTTGCCCCAATCGGGGAGCGTTATTATAAGTGCAATTACAATAACAGGCATCGACAGGTTATTTAACTTACAGAACATAATTGTGGTTGTAATTCGAATCCCACAATAACTAATAAATTTTCTAACCAAAAAGTGAGACCTAACATACTGTATGTTAGGCAAATATTCTACTTGCCCTGATTTAAACGGTTCCATGTACGTACGCTATTTGTGTATGGCAGGCGGGTGCGTGGCATATGGGTGCATCACTAATTGATAATGACGACGATGATACGGAGCCACCACATACGGGACAGCGACGAATTGACTACAATTTTCGTCCTTTTATTTTTCCTTATACTTCCAACGGTGCAGACAGAAATATGTTTACGCTGGTTTTGTGTGTGTGGGGGGTTTATTTTTTTGTCATCTTGGGATCTTGCGTCCACCTTTCTGGACAACGAAATTGAGGTAATCGAGTGGTGGTTCCCGGATTCCAGTTCTTGGCACCATCGATCTCAAATGTAGGACTTGTCACCATTATTACATGAAGCCTCATAGGGTCAATTTTTTTCTTACATTTTATTATGTACAGTTTATCATGATATCAGAAATTAACTGATTCATAGATTATTGCCAATTATCACCATAAATGAAAAAAAAAATTGGATAATAAGTAGCTTAAATATTTCCGATGTGGCGCACAAACTCGAAAGCTCATGGCCAGATAACACGAATTAAAAATGAAAGAAGGCTGACAAAGTGGTACGGGTATATAGATTTATCAACATAACTCTGGAAGACGCCCAGCTAAGGCCTTTGGAGGATAACAGTGGGGGTCTAGGGACATGCTTGTCGGGAAGGAGGAAGATCTTTGTTTTCCAGCGTCGCGTCAAAACATATTTGTTGTCAGAGAAGTAGCCCATGCGGGATGATGTTCCATAGAATTATGGACGCTCTCCAAAACAGATTTTTTAGAAGCCAGGCATCAGCCCCACAAGTTTGTTGAGAATCGGATTGGCAAAAAATATGGTCGAATGCCATCTTTTTGGGCCGGGCTCTCATTTATTACGAGTTCTCAGAGCTACATGGAGAAGGAAGTCACTGCAGCAAATGGTCATATTTTTCCAAGAAAGGGTTTAATAATTTATTAAATTTTCCAAAAGAAATCGTTCTTCCACGAATGCAGGATGTCAGGAAGAGATCAATCATAATAAATTCAACGATTTTGTCAAGACTAATTTGGCAAATCCATACATATTTTAGGAATTTTTGTTTAGAAAACGTTTTTTAACATCTGTGCACGTTTATTGTTTGGTGATGCATAGCAAAATAGTAATTTGTATACAAATTAGTTTACGGCGTTATGGCCGTTTTGTTTGTTCTTTAGCGATAAGAAAATTAAAATCTGTCTTGCCCACGCGATCCATTCTTATGTCGACAAGTTGGGACATGCTTTTAAAGTTGTATCGCCACTAAATGCAAATAAGGGGTACAACCGTGTTATTTAAAACACTGGGGATAAAATTTAGATTAGAAATAAATTCCAATTTAATAAAATACAGAAAGGGGCCCAAAGTGACGATATTCCACCACTAGTTCCCTCCCACACACACGTCTTGATTTGGCCACGCTATCAAACGCATGTACATGAACTCAACCCGTTGCGAAACGTGTGGCGTACGGCGTAGGCAGCGGCATGTCGACAGGTAACAACCGTAAACAACGCCGACAACAGCCATGACGAGAAGACGTTTGACAAAAAACGATCCATTGTAAACAAAAACAACCAAACGGTTGAAGCAACAATTTTCCCGTCTACGCGAATGTGCCCACAGAAAAATAAAAAATATATATATTGTGTATATATTTGCGCGAAACGATCAGCAACGATTCGTTATTTTTTGTTGGATGTTTTTTTCTTGACGTTTTTTTATAGAAACATTGTCAGAGCATCGATTTTCGAGAGGAGCGTGAATCGTGTAGAGACGCGAGAGAAAAACTTTGACAGGGATCACGTCAACGTGAACGTACCGGTACATGAAACCGTGACAATGGCCAAAACATTTTATGCATGTGCGTACAAAGTTTCAATACATATTCATGGACTTTTTGTAATCTTATATTTGAATCATGCATGCACTAAGGCAGAACGAGCATTTTTCCAACGAATCTCAATCATTTTGTTTCTGTGGTCGTCACAGTCCAGACGGCAGACCAACCACCTGTGGTGCAGCGATCCCGGGATCGATTCCCGGAACGGGACTTTCGTTTATTTGATCACGGGGTGTGGTGAAAAACGTTCTCGCCTACAATTGTAGGCGAGAACGTTTTCACCATTCACGCGATTAGAGGGGTACAGAGGGGTGGTAAATCTTCTGCAGTTATATTCACTACAGTGATTGTCAAAAATGTAGTTGTCACTCAAATAACGATCAATGATTGTCAAATAAAAACAATTAAAAATAAACTCATATAACTCATATAAATAATTAAATATAATTAAAAATAAAGTCATTACTGAACAACAAATATTTATAAGGACTCTTTGATGTAGAAAATTTGAGCTCGAAAAATTAATTTTATATTTATAATGGTTTTACAGACAATATCTTAAAGCCATAACTCTGTATCTCTGTATCTTAGAGGCGTAAAGCTGTAAAGCCATAAAGTATTTTTTTTTAATTGTGCATGCTCCTGTATTTGAATGAGCTCGCCGTTCATCCAAGGTGGGCTGGCCCCCTGCCCGCGTATACCATTGTGAGGTTTACCAATTGCGGGTGATCCAATCGATCGGGCATGGCTACACGTTCCCGACAACGCAACGGACGTCCCGTGAAAGCGGCCGTGTCGGAAGAGGCTTTAAGCCGCCGTCAGGATGGCCCCAACGCCTCCCGTAACAGTCCTTGCATTTGTGTACACGCTCGTGTAATTCGCGTATGCTGAATCACTGAGCGTGGAATACACACACACACACTCCCACGGAACATCTCTTATAGCAAAGTTTCTCGAAACGCAAGTCAATGGAACGAATTGGCAAAACAACAACAGAATGCGGGATGCGTGAGCTTCGACTGTATGGCGTCGCGGCGATTATTAATTGTCGTTCCGGTTCCGTCAGGGGATATCCGACCGGAGAACCGCTTTCTCAAATAATTATATAAACAAGGGTCATTCGTAAAGTAAAGAATGCCTGGTAGATTTGTTTCCTTAGAAAGCATTTAGCATTTATCGTGTGGACGTGTGCGGTACACTGAATTTGACGAAAATCGTATTATCTTGCTTATTTTATTGTTTATTAGCTTGCTTCATATTGCCTCATAATGATTGTACATATCACATTATACAATTCATGAAATTATCACATTTCTTTGAAATTTGGCTACTACAATTTTTGCCATGAAAGCCATATTGGTTAAGCAATTAGATATTTTTGGTTTTCAGAATTATTTTTACTTGCTCTTCAGCAAAATAGGGGTTTCAGTGCCATTTCGTAAAAAGATTATTATAGTCTTGATTTTAATAGCTTCCAAATGAGACAACATGTTTCGGTACAGCGCCGAAAAACGAAACAAAAAATTCTAAAAAAAATATATCGGCACAAATCATTTTACTTAAAATACTACCCACCCGATATCCAATTTCCACTCAAATGAATCGAAATATCACCTTATGTTCAGGTCGAAGTCTGGGTCTCAGCAGGGTGCTTCAGTCGCGCCCCTGGTGGCAAATTGAAATAAAACTGCGCCCTGCCGGATCGTTCTTGTCCCTCCCCCTTTACCTCCCCCCGATCCGTTGTCCGCCCCCACCCCTTGTGATCCGCAATCACGACAGGCATTCAGCCGTGACGCGGCGGTCCTTGTGAACCTCCGCCCGAAAACGGAAAGATTAAAATTGTCCACATTTCGCGCGAAAGGGAGGGAGAAAGAGAGAGAAAACTTCCACTGTACGTGCAAATGCGGGCGTGAAAGAAAGGTGGGGCCGGCGAAGGGGAGGGATGAAGGGATGACGCCGGTGAGCCTGCCGACCGAGGTGTTAGAGCGAGTGAATTGCGATTGTAACTAGCTTGAATGTACGCCAGAATAGGGGCAGCTTCCTATAGGGATTGCCGCCCTAGGCTAGCATTACTGGATGCGCTCCTTTTTGCTATATATTTTATTTTCAGTCGCTGAAAATATTTTAAATTGGTGAACATTTTTTTAAGATTTTTTTTTAATCTTTTCTCGGCAAGTTGCCGTATTTAATCGTTACATAAAGTTGTATAACATTTGTTCCTCGCTGGAATCGGCGATTTAATTTTATTATTTTAAGTCCTGACAATATTTTAAAATTTTGATAATTCTTTTCAATATTTTCTCGGTAAGAAACCGCATTTAATTGTTACATTACATTGGTTCCTCGCTCACTTCGGCGATTGAATTTGGAATTTTCTATTTTATTTCGCGTAATTCGGACCATCGCCCTGAGCAACAACCAACGGTTCTCCCTCGATCATTAGTGCTGACCATAGACGGGATGGGTGCTTGCATCGTACATCGCGTCCTCTATTTTTCCCACTTTCTATACCTGAAGCCCACCTACGTTTACAGATGTATGTGTTCCCGACGCTAATGGTTTTCCAAAAAGCTTATCTCGCGCTCCATGCCTTCCCGGCATGCAACAGGCACGGCAGTATTTTCCCGCCAAGTTGACGTGGGTGGTTTCTAGTTGGCTTTACCTTCGGTTATACAGATTAACTTCCTGTCAAAATTGGCTTGCACAATCGAATTTTCAAAAACCTATTTTTTTATTGGATTATTGACGAATGATAAATACAAGTGTTCAAGCTTTTAAGTTAGTACCAATTTGTAGGCACTGACATGTGAGAAATTGCTGTGACACAGAGTGTTCTGTGGTTTTTTTTCTTCAGTATAAGCCTTGGATGGTCGAGTATCCCCTTTTTTGGAGGAATTGTGTTATCCGACTTCACAAACATACTGTATTAACAAAGAAAATGATAATTTATATTCCAATATTAATAATTAAAAGCGTAGTTTCTAAATCCTTTGTGGAATAATAATAGGATTGTACAATTAATTATTTAAAATTATTTTTAGGAAACGTTGCAACATTCCACATAGCCAAAATAAAAGTATTTATTTTAGGCTATCTCCGCACAAATACCTTCACCGTTTACTGTATATATTCGAACGTTACACATTCTTAGGGCATGACCTCACACCTTACACATATGTCGGTGTTAGCGCGAGGCGTTAATGGGGGAACGCGCCTTGTTGGTCTTACTACAGTCTAGCACTTTTTTTTATAGCTAAAATGTTTGCGGGGACTCGTTCACGAGAGATTTACGGCTCCCGGATTAGGGCGAACGCCTGTGCCCCGTGATTAACACGGATTTGTTGTGGGGGTCTCCTTTTCAAGTTGCGTTTTTATGGGGCGGAGGTTCAAAGCGACCGTGTGCTCTTAGTCACGCGCGCGCGCGCCTTGCCCCCTAACTTGAACATCTTAAGCTTATACTTGTACTTGTCCGAACTCGGCGAAATTCTTTAAACAAATGTTACAATATCCTCAATACTACAATATGTGCCCAAATTAGACCAATTTGAGTCCGAAATGTAGCGGTGGCATGTCTCCAATAAATTAGCTAATTTCAGTTGATTATACATGTGTATCCCTCTCGGCGTGTACCATCATCATTTAAAATAAATTATGTTTTACTAAATTGTTCAAAATTTTTGTTTACGATCTATCGTTGATAATGCCGAAGAGTAAAAAAAAACATATTAAAAAGCACGCACTGTGTCTTTACTGTCACAATCTAACTACTATTCATACTTATTTAAATATTTGTTTAAAAAAAATTGAGATTACCAATTGTATTTCGAAACTGGTAAATATTATAATAATGAAAACCGAAAATTTACGGTGCGTAAAGACATTCCAGGACGCAAACGATTGAGATTTAATCACTGGCAAGCGCAGCGTTTCCTCACTGCGAACACAAAAGGCCATCACTAATTGTTAACTCACCTCGAGATGGAGATCTCTCGTCGCGCAGCGTACGCGACACGCGATAATTGCAAGACAAATGCTTTCGTGCCCCTGATTTTTCCGAAAGCGCGCAATCACCGAAAGCACGAGAGCGCTGCAGTCTGCGCACTTTTCATTAGCGAAACGCATTACAACTGTCTATGCTGCCGTGACAAACAAACAAGTTAACCGACATCACGCAAATTACCCAGGCGAACGATACAATTTAAAGAGAGTTTACGTGATAGGATGGGGGATTTGGAACAGTATCTGGTACTTAATGAAAATCTAAATATGAGGAAAAATTAATTTACGCAGCAACAAGGTTTCGTAGTCCTTGTTTCTGATACTCTACCGACAGGGTAAGTGAATTTCCCAATTTATTTTCGTATCTAAAAATGAAGCGTTGCAATAAACTGACGGTCATAGACCTGGTGTTCGAATCGCAGCAGAGTAAAGCAACGATCCTATCACGTTAAGTTTAACCAGCATTGATTATAATTGTTTCTGGAAGCCTGCCATACTATTGTATACGTATAATGTGCCGTATATACTTTTCCGTACATTGGGTGTAACGATATTCCAGGCAGTGAGGGGGATCGCCCGCGAAGAAAAAAAAAAAGAGACTCTCTCGATCGATGTGGACAACGCGACGGGGACGACGATGACCTCGTGAGCATATCCTGCCCTGGCCGGCGCCGGACGCTCGGCTCCACTTTTAAATTGGCCAAATGCGACTTGGATGAAGATGTACGGCGACACCATCATCCATTCGACTCGTGATCTAATTCCTTTTACACGTCATCTTCGCTGTAGACTAGGGGGCAGGTCCTGCGTCATTCGAGGGCGGCTCGGGAGAGGTTCTAGTTCGCAGACGCGTCAGGAGACCGCCGCTACACTTCATTGGCATGGTCCCAAAATATGGAATACATTCAAATTTCCTCAATAATAACATTTAATTTTCGCCTTTTCATATAAAATTTCATATGAAATTAATTATATTGCAAAAATGGTTTGATTATTTACAAGACTGTAAAACACAGATAGAAATACATAAACTCTATCGTTGTGTCGATAGTGTCTTTAAATTTTCTACGTTATTACAAGACTGTTTTTATTATCATCCGAGTGTAAATAACAAGCAAACTTTAATTACTTTTAAATGCTCGATCGAAAGGCAATTATATTCATCAGTTACGCATAAGTATACATTTAAGTATTACGGTATTAGTGGCGCGTTCCTGTAATCCCGCTGCTGGGAAGCGTACTAACCGATGGCTCATGAGCCTACGATCCCGGGTTCGATTCCCGGCACAGGCTTTCGTTTATTCGTTAGCCTGTGGTACTGGCGTCACCCCTGAGCTTCCATTAGGGAGTCCAGAGCTTAGGGGTGGATCCTGCAAGTCTGGCTATTCCAGCTGCATCCCTCTTCCCTCCCCTTCCCTGCCCCTCACATAATCTCTATAGCGATTCGAGGGTGCAGTAATCCTGTAGTGCACTAGGCGCTACGGTGATTTAAAAAAAAAATAATAAAAAAAATAATGCAGGAGGTGTAACCAGTTCACAAACTGTCCCGGGGCTTCGGCTCTACATTGTCAGAAATAATAAAATATAACAACTGTTTTTTTGATAAAAAGTCAAGTTATTAAAACAGTTTTAATTGGTAGTCATGATTTTTTTCAACAGGAAATTCACCCAAGAGTTACAGGATTCACACAGGAGTCATCCGCTATATAACATCGGACCGTATCGAGACCTACCCTGGCCAAATTCCATTTAAAGAGTACTATCTGAGGCACAAAATAAATTTGTTTGAATAATGAAGAGTACGCGCCGAGATTCGATCTAGGGATCATCGTATCAAAAGTCCGTCTCGTAACCAACTGAGTGCGATCAGCGTTGCGCGTTTTGCAGGATCATCGCTTTGATTTTTACGCACCAAAAACTCACGATATCTAGTCAAGTTTTTGCTAAAGAGGCCTTCTCTGCTTTCGCTTTAGTTAGGCGATGATAGCTTAATAGGTTGTAAATGGATTTTAAGTTATTCAACACGATTTATGAGGTCAAAATATTTAAAAAGGGAAAAAATAAGAAATATGTAGACAGCGTTTAGAGCGCTATTTTTGATGCCCGCCAAAAGCCGGCAAAGGACGTCCGTATATAATCAATGCTGCGCTTTTTCATATAATGTTGCTCTATCGCCAACATATTTGGTAATTTAGCACGTGCATACATTACGACAAATCTCAATGGCGGCGCCTAAGGACAAAGTTATGACATTTTCGCAACATATGTCATACTTCCTAGTAGCTAATAATGCGAACGGCGATAAACAATCGGCAGTTATGAAGAAGAAAAAAATGTTTTCATCTCAAATTTGAAATTTCGGTCGATTGAGAACACTTCAACAGAAACGATTGATGATCGTCGGCGGCTGCGCTCCCAGGCAATAATTGTACCAAGCGACATTCGTCTTCCCGTCGCTTGCGCTACAGGTGGCGCTGCAGGAAGCTGGAGGAGGCGACCGCAGGAATCGGTCACCGCTGCATAGCTAATGAAGCGGCCAACCACCGGCAAGTGTAGGAAAACCTTGGGATTTTGCTTAAGCGTAATGTGTTTGGTGTCCAACGATATGTAAGATCTAGACAAGAAATTTTGAAGAACGAATTTCCGTAATTCCTCCTAACAAATTTCGAAAGTTTTGCGAGTTGATTCCTAGTGGGCTCTGCCGTATGGTTCCAACAGATTACTACGCTGGTGTATCCATTGATGATACTAATGTATCCGAGGTTCTCTTGTAGGTGTCAGATAATTAGTAATTAGGCGTTTTCAACGCATAACAGTGATAGTAAAGTCGTGCTGCTGACTGTACGTACTCTTAATGGTCTAGCCTTCTATCTCTTTTGACAGCGAGAGAGAAAGAAAAGAACAATTGAAATTAATATTTTCTGCGTCGTGACTTCTGATACCCGTTGCGGTTTTCCTGATGAAGACCGGCTCCGGTATGGACAGACATTTTCACGTAAGTGTAGAACCTGTCAAAATAGTTGATGGCCGTATTTTTTTCTTTAAATTTGCGTCGGTTAACGCGCTAGGAGATTCTCAAAAATCTTACGATTTGAATTCGTGAAATTACTTTCGAAAACTTTGTAAATGTTAATTGTTGTTCCACAGGTGCTTAATTTTCTCATGAACGTTTGGGTAATAAATAAATATTTTAAATACATACTTTTGACAAATTACTTGAACTTAACAGCGGTGTACTGCTTTTTTATTTTGCTCACTTAACTCATTGAGTGCTTCTCCCTATCTTGCATAATACATTCTACTCGTACACTGCACGTTTGATTTAAGACGTCTACTGGCGTCTACAACGTCTGGTATCTGCTTCAGTTTAGATAAAAGGTACTTTTGTCTGATTAGACAACGCCGTTTGCTGCGTTAAGAGCACCCACCACCCGTTCGTTGAATAAAAAATATGCGAAGAAATCGAACGGCTCTCTCCGTGACATTTTATCAAAATGCGCACAAAACACCCTCAAGCTCACAATGCGGCCCCGGGTCTCAGGACAGTGTGGTCCGGCGACGTCTCTCTCTTCACCACGCCTCCTCAGTCCTCCTTCTTCCTCCCTCCCCCTCCTCATCCCCGGTTATACTTCATGACTTCAAAGTACAAACACGTCGTGTGGGGGCCTCCACCTGGGTGATGCGCGGACAGCCCGTGGGAGACCGCCACCGTCGACTATAATAGCACGCCGTACCCAACTCGACTCGGACAGCACAGCCTTGTTTCGCTATCCATCTCTCGCTGGGGTGGCGCTTGCTGTTGCTGCTTCTTTTCCTTCTTTTTCTGCCCTGCCAGCTCCATCAAGATGTTGACGATGATGATTTCTTTTTTTTTTTACGTTCTCCTCCTCCTCTTGTTTCTGAGCGCCTCCCTACCGTTGTGAAGCTAAACTGGAAACCGAAAAACGAGACCTCTCTGGCGTTGGAAAGTGATTGTCTAAATTCCTGACATTCGCGGTAAGAGTACGCGGGTCGTCTTTTGGCTACCGGAGTTTACGCGTTCCACGCACTCTCTCGGTACCGGTTGATGATGCTTGAGTGCCACGGCGCTGCCGTCTCCATTTAGTTGAGCACGGCATGGGAACAAAAAAAAAAAAAAGCGTGGGGGTGGGAGGGGGAGGGGGAACGCGGCTGGAGCGACGTTATCAAGATAGCATAAATCGCGTGTAACTCTTTCGAACTTTCGGACATATTCCCATTGTCAAATAAACGAAAATGTAACTACCGAGTTTGGAGTGTATTGCTATTGTTAATATTAGTGAAATGTGTTTAGGCCAACTACCTAATTTAGCATATTTTTTATCACCGGACCTTAAAATTGTACAAAAGTGAGAAGAAAAAATTAATTAATTGCGATATTGTACGAACCGACGGCTCAGTGGGTATGGGGACATGCTACGAAG
>JAUJYS010005539.1:0-10981 GCA_033995665.1 Melogona broelemanni
GCGCGTTCCGCTACACCGTACACGTCCGATAGCCGTATTTTCTGGTTGTTCGTTCCCTGGTCGTGTAGTTCAGCCTTTTCTTTTTAATAAATCGTGTACGACTCGTCGTTCCCTAGGCACGTTTGTTTTGCATTTGTAGCGTTTGTTTGTTCATCATTTCGCATTGTGTTGCGATCTCGTTTGTCTTCCTCCCGCGCGTTCCTGCGTTTTCATATTATGCAGGGATCATTTTTGTGATTTGAGTATTATGAATGGCAAGTTCAATTCATTTTTAATGTGCTTTTTCTTTTGAACGTTTCTGTTTATGTAACATCTACTGTCTGTGTAATAAGTGTGGGGAAAACACTAACATGAGTGTTAGTGTTTTCCCCACACTTATGGAGAGTAAAATAAAGGCATGCGGTAAACGGCTATTGAGAGACCTCTTGGTCGGACTGCCGTCACATGCTTCGACATGGAATTAAAAAAAAAACAAAAAAAAACAACTCGTCGTTGACAAGTCGATTTTTCGACTGACTGGTGCGACGGTCCCGGGTTCGATTTCCGGCGCTGGCTCAAGTTTTTTTTTTCGATTCCTGAGAACTGGTGAAAATCCATTACTATAATTCATGAGCACTAAGGGTGGTACAGAACAAGCTTCTATTTAAAAGTTACTTTCTAGAAGTGGAATATGCCATAATTTATTTCTAAATCATTTCGAACAAATTTATATGCTTAATTTTCGTCGAAACATTAGACAGGATTGTATAAATACCGGAACTACACTTCGTAATCTGCCTATATCCAATGTTATCTGGCCGTATCGCTGGATCGCATATAAATGTGATATAGTCGTTTTAGTGGTTTGGTGGTGAAGCCCAGCCACAGGGGGGCATATGGCAATAGAACAAGAAGAAGTTGGGGGTAAAATAGGGAGCGAAATGGGCATCGAGGAATCCTGTGGGATAGTTAGACACAGCGGAGAGAGAGAGAGAGAGAGACAGAGAGAGAGAGCAAAAGGCGGGATGGGGATGTACGTAAGTCCCCGTCGAAGAAATATGATAATGGCCCCCGCAGCAATTTTATTGCGGGCGATTACAATTTGAGTATGCGGGCATAAATTACAAAACATAGTGCACCCGTTGGGGCGCTACTGCTGCTGCTGCTAGCTCTCGGTCTCCTAGCCAACAATTATATTGTTGACATTCGACAATTGGTGTTCACGCGCGGGCGATGAAAAAGGGAATTGTCGTTTTCGTAGTCGTCGGCGGCGGCCATCTTGGTTTTATGCGCCGTGAAGTTTTCCCCAGTTGGCCCGTCTTATAAGGTTGCGCGTGTTTGGTATATATAGGCAAGGATCGCCTGTTTATGGCTGTACTAATGTTTGTGTAAATCGATAACGAAGTTGATGTTAAGCTTAACTTTATCCCTGTCGGGGTTTTTATTAACTTGATCTCTTTTTTTTTATCGCTGCATTTTTATTTTGGTATATTTTTTTATTGTGTCTGATACCTGTATGATACAAAATTTGGAACACGATACAAAAGATAATAAAATCTTGAAAAATCACTAAGGGGATTTTTTGTTTGGAATGCTCCATTTTTATCAATGCATCTTTATTTTCCGTGTATTCTTCAATTTGTGTGGTAATACAACATTAGGAACAGTTTAAAACGATTTATTATTTTAGCATCTAGTCGTAAATGACCAATTCTCGACTGTGACCTCAGGAATGTTTCCGGCTAGAGAAATTCGCACACAAGCCTTCCTTCGAAATAAAAGTAATTGCCAGATATAAGGTAAAGATCCCTTTCTATTTCATCAGCATAGAGTTTTGACCTTTACCCCATTTCTTCACTAGTTCTTCACTAATAAAGCACTTCGCCCACGAGGTCTCGTCAGAGACTGTCCATTTGGGCGCATTGAATGCGTTTCGCTCTAGGAAGTTAGTTCTGATAAAAATCCGCCAGGATCGGAAGTGAGCGGGGGTATGTTCACGCACATTGAATCTGTTCAGGGGACTTTTTGAATCTGGCCACCCGAGATGCTCTTCACTTAAAAGTAAATCGGGAGAGCAACGTCAACTGGTTGGCCCGTCCGCTCCTATGTGTTTACCGGGGTTTGTCGGCAGTTGCCTCGACTTAATTATTGCCCGTCTTTTTTAATTGGAGCGCGCGTTCGCTGCTGTGCCAGCGCTGTAGTAGACGCTAGTCAAAATAGTCATTGAAATGGGCATAAAGTTAAGCTGCTCCCGCATTTAATTACGGTAATTTCGGGGTCTGAGAAGTTCGTAAAGGCGCCACGCACTGTTATTACGGCGTCTGCAATCTGGAATAATTTTTTAAGCAGGCCAACAATTACGACGCAATTATGAGGTACGGGGTTGACCTTTAAACGGGGCGGAATTTTGGGGCGAACTCTTTTATTTCGGGTCTTTATTTTACACTGCAAGCTCGGTTGTTGTTCGATCCAGTGTTCCCAGATGCCGAATCTGTGCGCCGAATCAGGTCTGAAAACTATTTTTGATTGCGGAAGACTTGAAGGCATTTTATATTCCATTTTAAGATTACGTGCCGAGCCCGAAATCAAAAATTGCCATGAAGTACTTAGCTGTACGATTAATTTGGCTTCATTGAATTTTTTTGTTTTCATTAAGATGACTTGGTATTTTAATTAAGTTGATGTGTAAGATTTTTTGACGTAGGATACTGGATACGTCTATGTTCCTGGTAGGAAACTATGATCCGAAATTTCTTAATTGGTCCGCGTAATTGGTTTGCGTAATTGGTCCCGTTCGCGCTGAAATTTTAAATTCCTGAACGCATTTGCTTTTGAGCGCTTCCAAAATATTAGGAAAAATGCATCCCCAAAAGTTTATATTTTTGGGTGCGATTCACAAGCGACCTGGTAGTGCGGTTCTACTGTATTACGTTTGCAGTGGTTTTTAGTTGTATTTATTTATAGTAGGGAACGGAAATAAGGGAATTTCGTCTGGCAGTACTGTGGGTGCGTTTAACGATTATTGCCGGCAGTCACTGTACGATGCAAATTGCAAAAATGGTTCTCAAATTCGACCATCTCGTGGCTCCTAATTCGCAGTCTCTTTGCCATTTTGCGAGCCCGAACCCGAAATAATCGGCCTATTGTTTTGAATCTCTTATTTTTAATGTTACAGTGTGACTGTTCTATGCTGAGCGCGACGAAATGACTGTGACGTCTTCCGCAATCTGTTTTCACTTTCGCAATTTACCCTCGTCACTATTTCTCAAACTAAGCATTTACATCGAACTACTACGGTCTACACCAACTTCATAATAGAGAATGAACAAGTTGTGGCGATATAAATGTTTTATCTTTTTGATGAATGCAACTGCAATGTTCTAGCATTTTAGTTTTATGGCTCGTTGGTTTAAATCAGATTCTTAAGCTAAGGATGGTTCCATTTAATGCCACAACTCAAGACCTTCATCACGACTCAACTTCTAAGACTTTTTTCTTCCTTTCTCAGTTTATGTTTTTCTCGCAAATACGTTTAAATGTAATTAGGTGCCTGAAGCGAATTAGCGTTCATTCTGCTCGAATTGTCCTTTATAAATGAAGCATTTGAAATATGCTGATTCCTCCCAACACTCGTTCAAGCTTCATGTACTGAACATGCACAATCATTATTCACTGTTTTCCTCTGCGAGTTTCATGAAAACGCATTTGACTAAACAGTGATAATTATTTTCCTTCATGAGCACGATAAATTGAATCAACATGAATAATCCTACCGCAATTAACGAATAATACCTGATAATGGAACAAAAGTCTTACTGAGATAACAGGGGATTAGTAAAATTGCGGAAGAGGGAGGAGAAATTCGCGTATTTCTTATTAATAATTTTTTCTCTTTATGGGTTACGAGGTCTGTGGTATAGGAAAGTGGTGATAATGGCTTGATGACGACGAAATTCGAACAGGTGACGCCACAAGTCAATATTAATTTACGCAACTTCTATAATTTATTTGGCCATCATGTGGGTAAAAATTTAGTTATTTGGTTAAGGCTTTTTTATTATTTGAAAAACCGGGGCTATTAAAATTAGTTCCTTATCGCGCAGTTCTCGACTGATGCAAATTTGTTCCTGAAAAAAGCAACGCAAGAAAATAACGTTTTTCCACCAGTCAGTCAAAAATCAAACTACTCCCGTGTTGCATTACATGTAAGCAGACATGACTATTTCATTTTAATAGGCTCTATTTCTCGACAATAAAAAAGACGGGAAAGTGTCGACAGGCAGGACTAATCGGTATCGTAATATACGGTTGACCTTATTCAAGCCGTCTCCTTTTAAGAGTTGAAAAAAATTGATAGAGGCCTGATTGGTACATTTTACACTAGATGTCACGTCATAACCCAAGTACCATGCAACTGATCCGTCTTTGCTCCTTTACTCGTAACGTACTACCAGACGGGAGATAATTGCGTCTGCGAACTCTAATAGCAGGGGCGTTGCTGCACGACTTTTTCCATTCGTGCACTATACTCCATTGTAGCCATTAGCCGTTGGAGATGGGGGAGGGGTTAGACGACCTATTCTCCGTCTCGACCCAAGTCTCTGTATGCCTATACGTAGCCGGCCGTCTTAATTTAGCCATTTTCTCGCGATTAATCACATTACGCTCGACGGTCCGGGTGTATAGAGGGGTGGAGTGCAGGGTTGGTGGAGGTGTCATCTTGATCGGGAACTCGCGCTCTTCATTACCGGTCGCGTTTTACGTTACACGTGTATAGGGGGAACATGGTTGTATAGTAGCGGCAAAGGAACGTCTCGTTTCAAGAAGTTTATTCCTTTTCTGAGGGATGTTGGAACGTCCTCGTTCCTAATTCTAGAAAGGAACTTTGGAACGCTCTCGCTTGTTTTTTTGAGGAACGTCTAAAGATTTAGGACGGTCCACAAATAAAATGGGCAACACGCTCGGTGAACTGCGAAGGATTATTTGTTTCCATGACTAAATTACTTGAAACCTTTTTTCAAATTGTAAGGAATTTTTCTGGGAATATGGTGACAGTATTTTGTCATCCGATTAGTCCGATAATTGCGTTGAAAAATTAAATGACTGCCGCTCCGAACTTAATCTTTCTTTGTTTATTTTTATATCGAAGGAACGAGGAACGTCTTCGTGGGGGCGTAAGGGTAGCACGAGACGGAAGAGCGTCCATCGGTTGGCATGGCAACTAAGGACGAACTATGATGAAAGTGATCCGACGGTTCATGTTACGCGAAGTGTCACTCTCACGAAATGATATTTCGGCAAAAGCTTGACTGAGCTTGTCTATTAACATCGACCCTTGTTTTAGCAGTATTTTTTGGCAAAGGTCGGCATCGCTGATTTTTGCAGTTTTCCGTTTTCCACCATTGGTACTATCACAACCTGGGTATTTTTTTGCGTCAAAGGCTGATGCTGCAGCGTTGTTTTGTTGTTACAGTTCGTTTCGGTTCGAATCTTTGACGTGTTGTGACCTGTTGACGTGATTAACAAGTGTTAATGTACAAGTACTGTACCACTGTACTCCCATTGCAATGGTAGGCGTGTGTTCAAATTTCTCTTGCCCGAAACATATGTCAAGGAATTAAACCCGCGATCAGGGGCACAGTATGCGAACACGCTAACCGTACTAGGCAATAGAGGCATCATAATTGTAACCAGCGGCCACCTGCCACCACCTAGTGATAGAGCGCTGCTCCCATACACCTATGCTGATGAGGTACCTGCACCCACGCATAAGGGTCAGCTCAAGTTCGTGGGTGCGGTCAAGCATGCAGGCCAATGGTCAAGCATCGCTTTAGCGTTCTTTTTTTGGCCAAGCATTTCTCCAACATCAGACGTTCTCACAGAGAGCTCGACATACGCGATTGCGTTGAAATAAATATTTAATCTAGCGAATAGATTTGGAGCCATTGACCGACTGGCTTCACCGTTGCACACCGTCTCCAAAGTAGTCATTTGTATGCTAAGAATGAAAATTTCGCTCTTCTGGAACAGAAAAGTAGAACTCGAAATCCAAAAACCCACGCTTGAGTTGATTTTATGTTCACCTTAAGGAAATAAAGTGATTAGGGGTTCTAATTCCAGCGCTACCAAAGTTTGGAAATTTTGTTCTGGTGGCTTCACCGACCCCAGTTGGTGCATTTATGGAGTGTGAACTGACTGAGGAGTATGAGAGAATGCGGCCGGTCCCGGGTTCGATTCTCGGTGAAGGCTCTCGTTTATTCGATCTTGGGGGTACTGGTGAAATGTGCTCTTCACATATTATCATAGCGACAGATACGAAGTGACAGGGATACAGAATCTCCTGTAGTTTGAGATAGTTCAGAGATCAGAAATTATAATAACAAAAAACTTAATGAGTGGTGATCATGCCTAAGCGTTCCGGTGTTTAATCACGTTCGCTAGGATGTGCAGTCATTATCGTAAGATGAAGCTACTGGTCATAGTTACGGTGCGATTTTCTTACAATTTAGCTTCCAAGTTCAGTTGAAAAATTTTTGTGCCGACCAAAGATAGGATAAGTTCGGTTATCTATTTTTTTTAAATAAATTATCATACTCGTTTAAATTAGATTTAAGCACACCACTGTTAGGTTGTGACGTCTGTTACGATGCACGTACTTACTGTATACAACAACATACATAGCCAACACGTTATGGGAAACAAAATACAGTACTACGAGCGAGTAGAACGATTTTATGGTACACCACTTGATTTATCACTTCGAGAAACTTTTGTTTGCCTCTTTAGAGGGCGCCACCTATTATTTAAGACAACCGATCCCAAGACCACCTTTGGACGATACTCTAACGGAAAAATTAGCGCCGCTAAATTATATGGAGAAGCGTGGAAAGGTTTCCAAAACGGTTCGCGTACGTACAGTGAAACTAATTTACACGCTCGTGTTGCTGCTTTCGACATTAGCCAATGAATCACTTCCCCACCACCACCACCCAGTTTGAATTAATTTTGGCAAACGCGCCTGGCCGCCAACGCACGTGCTCGTTTTGTGTTCCGTAGCGGGGGGATGTGGTAGTGCACGAGAGAGTAGAGCACTCTCCGGCACGGCCACACCGCGACTTACGCGGCACCCCGTCTGTCGGTCTGATCGTGATTTTCTATTGAATAATCCGGGCAAAACATGTTTTTGACGTCGCGTCGCTGTCGCCGTCGCTGTCTCCCGTTCCCGAGTTCACTCGCAACTCTTAACCGGGTCGCGCTTGAAGCTCAATTTATTGATGGGGGTTAATAAACTTGGGTGGTGAGGGTGAGCTTCTGGTGGTGTGCCTTCGTATACACACTGTGTCCCATAGCATCACTAGGATGAGTTGGGTGCGTCAAATGGAACGGTTCGCCGTTAAGAATTGAAGATGCTGACTTGACAATTCTTTCGGATTTTTTTATTTTCAAATGTGGTTTTGTGGATTTTTTTGGACAACTAGCATAGCGGGTGTTTGATTCTCTTTTAGCTCGCCTATTAAGAAAGCCTCTAAAACTATTGATAAAGGGCGCACTGGACCAATTGAAGGGTTTAAAGCCATGGAGGGTACCAGTCAGCCTTTTAAATTTATTGAGTTTTATCAATCTACCCCCTTTTATGACGTAAATACGTTGATAAACTTGCTAAAATGGAAGACAAACTTAAAAGCATGAAAAAATATATGTGACATCAAAATGTCGACGGAAATGGCACGCAACATCACAACGCCATCAACTCGCCGATATCGTTTAATTAAAAATGGCTGCATTCACGATTAGGCCGCCGCAATTTCTATTCTGAAATCAATTAGCTAACTATCCGTTTACGAGTTGAACCATCTGGTTAAGAAATAAGGTAATTTACGTGTTTCAAAAAATTAACTTGCATTTTCTGCTGATACACTCTGCAAGGAAATTGATTACGTTGTCGAAACGACACCATACACACAGAGAAATCAAACAGTGCTTAAAACAAATAAGAATACCTAAATGCAGGAAAGTTAGTTGGTTTGCCGCCCGGTTATCTTTCTTGCGGTCGGACGGCGTGGCTTCTGCTCGCTCGTGCGCTCGCGCGTCGCACCCAACGCTGGCGTTGCCGACACTCGATCGTAAATTACGGTTCCAATCTTGATGACAAGCACGTGCTTTGCCGTGCGTGCCGCCGGGGTCCCAGCACGCTTGCGCTCTTTTATCTGTCGGTCCCCGGGGACGCTTTCCTCGGGTTTTCATCCCATTTTCATCCGGCGCTCCCTGCGCTCGCTCACTGCTTTCTCTCTCTCTTGCTCTCGCGTCGTCCGCCGCCGTCACCATCACCACCACGGCCACCACCCTCGATGCGCTCCCTTTCAGCTTTTAAGCTACTGCGCTCGTATCGTCATCCAGTTCGCAGAAGATGATCCGGTGAACGAGGATGTGTAGAAGAAACAAACGGGGGTATATCGTCTATACCCGTCTCGATTCTCCGTAGATTGAGTGGATAAATCGAGATGCTGCTCAGTCACGCCTCTGGTGCAAGCGTAGTTGAGAGATTTGATGATTTGAGATTTGAGTTTCCATTAGGGAGTCCAGAGCTTAGTGGTGGATCCCCGGCAACCTGGCTATACCAGCTGACATTCCCCTTTCCTTCCCTGCCCCTCATATATCTCCATAGAGACACGAGGGTGTAGTAATCCTGTAATGCACTAAGCACTACGATGATTTTTAAAAAAAAATGTACAAGAATGCTATGGCTTGTTGCGACTGCACATCCATACAAAAATTTACAAACTAAGTAAAGAAGCAGTAGAGCAAGAAATTGTTACTTTTGATTAGAACAGAAATTGGAATAATTGGGAAGTGTATGCATAGTCCATTTAGTCCATTTTTTTACCATTTGCAAACCTATGTGATTACGCATTGTTTTTGGCACTGTAATTGGAAGCGTGGTACCCGTTGGGTTGCTGGTTTCGCACCCTGTACAGGACGAATCTGAGAAATTGCAACTGTCGGCGATATTATTTTTTCGTGCGTACGAAACAAATTTTGTGTGTGGATCGTGCCGCGCACAACAAACGCGCCTACTATCTTAGGAATTTTTATTATTGCGACGAAAAAAATATTGTTTCTTTTTCTTGGACTCGCATTCCAAGTCTGAATTAGATATGGAATACAAATGTAAAAGTTTGGCTTGAGTATGTTGAGTGTACTGCTGGCCTCTTATTTTTAGAAAATTGGAAGACAATTGCCACAAATAGAAATTAAGTTTAAATACAAATTTTATTTGTCATAAAATTAACGATGGACCAACAATACATGCGTTCTCAAATAGAAAAAAAATGAGAAATGTCAGAAAATATTTACCAAAAATAATTATTATTTCTGAAGAATATGAACTTTTTATGCTGCTGTTTGACCCATTAATGCCAGTATGCACCGACAAGATAACTATTAGTCTCGGTTTCCAAACTGTGCTCCGCGGCCGTTCCTGAAAAATGTGAAAAATGAGTGAGCATTGACATTACGCAATCGTGTTTGAAATTTTGTTTTAAATCGCGGCACTGCGCGCGCTGTAAATTTGATTAATAGTGTTCCATTTTTGATCCATTAGTGGTTCCATTAGCTAAGGTCTCAGGAGGAGCAAATTCATTTTTTTTTGTTTGTCGGTTTCGCTATCGGTTCTCGTTTCTTCTTCACAAGACGGTGTTTTCACTACGGCTCATATAGGCTCGACATGAGAATCGTATTGAATACGTAGGATTGCGCCGTGTCGGTTTTTGCGCAGGAATTGGTGTAATGGGATTGGGGAGTGGCTTACGGCGAAAAGGGTTTGAAAGGGGTGGGTGGTAAATTTGGGGCTCGTCTTTTTCTCGTTCGATCTGTGCGGATGTGATTGAAGTAATAAAGCATTCCGATAAAAATATATCGAATTATGTGCGTGTGTGTGTGCTTTGTTCTAGATTGGCGAGAGTGAGGGCGAGCGAGATTGTTGGCTTATTTTAGAACGCACGGCATGGGTGAAGAGTCGCTCGAAAAGTTTGGTAATGGCCGTTTAGACATATTATCGTGATGCCTGCTCGGCTATGAATATGGATGTGTGTTGCACATGTGCGTAATCAAATTTTAATTTGTAATTGCGGTTTCATTTTTGAATGAAAGAATCAAAATTAGTTTTCAAGGTTAGTTTCGATTAGTTTTCAAGGTAAATTAAATATTAAATCTGTTAAAATTGTACGTACCGATGGCTCAGTGGGTATGGCAACATCCTACGAAGCTGACGGTCCCGGGTTCGATTACCGGCATTAAAATCCCGGCAGTTAAAATTCAGCATCTTTAAATACTGACTAAATGAACAATTTTTTTTTTTTTTTAATAAAATAAAAATCTTTTCCAAAGTTTGTGCTTACCTATTGGAAAATATTTACTTGACACACTAAACTTTTGAATTTTGAACCCTAATTGGTTATGCGTAATTATTAATTACATTTTTCTAATAACGTTACGACGAAACACATTGTATTCTGTTTGTCGTTCGGCGCTCTCCCGCGCGAAACCGGACCCATTTTCTAGTGTATTGATATTTTCTTACCCTTCCTTTTGTGGTTACATACTGGACACGGCCAGAACTTGTCGATCGATCCTTTACCGATAATTCTTCAGCCTATCCCTATTAGTTACGACACGCAGTGCTAATGCATATTTGTGCCAACGCTCACAGGCTGGTTCACTGAAAGTCGTACCGCGCAAAACCAAGTTCAAAAAAACTTTAAAAGAAACTTTATAGCTATGTAGTGCTTTAGTTCAAAGTTGTAATTATCTCGTAATTCAGCCGCCTCCTAAGATATTCGAGGATCTGTCACATACTGCATTAAGTTTTTATTAATTAAATAAAACGCATTTGTTGTTGTAAAGTCCTTCGTGTCGTCTCCGGACTTCGACCCTCGATCCCCCGACACCTGGTGACTTCAGGGAGCAGAAGCCCCCTGAGTTTTCTTGGCAGAATACAGAGGTG
>JAUJYS010005540.1:0-10981 GCA_033995665.1 Melogona broelemanni
ATAGAGACACGAGGGTGCAGTAGTCCTGTGGTGCACTAGGCGCTACGGTGACTTTAAAAAAAAAAAAAAAAAAATATTTCCATAGAGACACGAGGGGGCATTAATCCTGTAGCAATTAGCACTATGGCTATTAAGAAGAACATAAAAGTTCGATTAAATTGAATGGAGATTGGTATAGTTTACTTAGTTTTCAATCGTATTCTGTAAGGATAATGTGATAATTGACGTTTTTCAAAAGAATTCTGGATAATATGACGTTTTCTAAAGAGCCTTTGGGCGTTACTTTGGATTCTGTTCGATGATCTTTTTATTGACTAATATTCTAAATGCAGCTAACGACCAAATTGTGCGAGTGGAACGGAGAATTCGAGACAGCTTAGCAGTCTTACCAAATCTGTTATCTACACAGTTTGCAATACAATAGAGTGAACACACCATTAAAATAATTTGGTTAAATCAATCTTGTCCTGTCAAGGAAAAGCTGCACGGTGGTTTCCTTTTTCTGCTAGTCGCCAGTCCAAAGCCTAGACTTGAATTGTCCGTTCCAATACTGATATTTCCTAACACGATCCATTATTTAAAAAAAAAACGCCATGCTGATGCCACTCTGTTCAAATTTTATATCACAGGCGTGTTCATCACCGAATCTCTGAAGCAGGCGGTCGGCAACGAGCCCATCAAACTGTTGGTGAGCATCGACGAGGAAGACTACGAGGAAGGCCGCAACGTGCTGCTGGGCAACGTCTATCTGGAGGCGGGACGAGAGGTGGAGGAGACCACGGCGCCACCGTTACCTCTGCTATAGCTCCCCATCGCCACACGGGCACGGAACACCCGCGCATCATTGGCTTTTACTCTTATCCCACCACCACCATCCACTTCACGTAGCCCGCCATCTCGCCTCTGTCGTTGCGAGTCCTCTCGTCCATCCAGCATCGTCACACCTCCGTTCTCAAAAGTTCGATCGACGTCACTTGGGATACCAGAGAGTGAACAGGAAGAGGTCCAACGCCGTCTTACATAATATTTGTTCCAAAGATGTTGTTCTCACTTGGATTTCCTTAGTTTTTTTTTTGGTGACGGAAGTCATCGAACCTGTGTTGTAGTTGAACCGCAGCTCTGGCGATTTCTTTTTTAAATTTCGGAAACCATTTCAAGTTTGAAGAGATCACCAGCATCAACGTCGTTGTTTTCCTTTCAATATTAAGCAGTCATCCATTAGTGTGGCCATGATGCTTTTGGGAACAGTACCAGGTTCTGCAAAACCAACCTGACCTCCAAACACAAGTTTAGTTCCGGTTTTTTTTTATAGATTAAAAAAGTGCATTGAAATGTATTGAGCAACGACATTCGAACGAACTATTAGGATTACATTAAAGAACTATTGGGAGAATTAGAACAAAAAATAAAATAAACAAATTCAATTATAAACGAATTGGCAACACAGACTGCCAAATTTGTCTCATTCAGATGTAATAACGTGGTTAGCCGCTTGGTCCCCGTGAGCGACTTTGTTCTTTTGGTCGATAAAATTATTGGTCCCTTTTTCGCTTTCGCCAAGATTACTGGATATTAAGTACTGTCGTCGATATTTTTCCTGACGAGAGTTGATAGTATACGTCACATTATCAATCGTCCAACTTGTATGGTAAAATATTACCTTGATTTTTCGTGTATTTGTTTCCCCATACCAGATATAATACCAGTGTGGCTTTTTCATTTCTCTTCTTCGTTCGTTGTGGGAATTTGATATAGCTTATAGTTGGCGCAAAACACCACCTAATCCTAGAATTGTCCGCATTCCGCTGTGGGTTTCCCATTATGCAATCAGACTGGACCATCTAAAAGGTTTTTTTTAAAGATTATTTTTAAATAGGAGAATGTCATATTTTATTATAATTTTGTTTGAAGACGTTGTCGGAAGTTCGCGTTTTTTTCTTGGTCATCCTATTGTTCCGCGAGATATTTAGTTACCTAATGCGGCTCCCAACCTTATATTTTTGCAAGCAGGTGAAATGATAATTTACGCCCTCATCACTTATCGTTATTATTATTATTATTATTGTTGCTGTAAATATGATTTATTAATATTAATATAAATGTTCGTTTGAAAAGTAATGCACGTGCAAGCGAGAAGCAATTCATACTGCGCATTTATAATTGTAGTTAGGTTGAAGCGAAACAGTTGTGGATTAATTTTGAGAATTTGCATATCGTCAGAGGCAATTTCATAATATTATTATAGACATTATATTCGTGCAAAAATTTACTTTTCAATATATTTCAGAGTTATACCTTTTCGTGTGTAATCATCACTAACTTGTGCTCTTAATAAAAACTTCAAAAAATATATTGTTTGCCGTTTCACGTATTTTTGAATTTACACGTCAGTGATACCAATGAACAGCTTATTTTAGAAAATATTCTTAAAATAGTCAAATTAGCAGATTGTGCATCGAAACTTGTATTTTAATTAAAGTAGCGACTTATTCAAACGCCGGTTTTAAATGGAAGCGAACGAATTATCCGATCAGATTTCTATTATTTATTCAATTTGATTTGGACAATTGGTTATGAACTATTGGTATAATGTTGCGTATCTACAGTATAAAACATTTTTTTGTTGTTTGATTCTCATAAAAATGAAATCAATCGACGTATCCGTAGAAAACTCCATCGGCGAACGCTCTTTCCATGTCTAGAGAACCGCGCCGAAGTCGTCGACCGACTGGTTCCAAATCGTTGTAGCACTTATCAAAAACGCTATCGACTATAGCCACGGCCTCCTCCTTGGTCACTTTTCTTACGGCCAGCACTGAAGCTACCGCTTTCGCCTTAACGCACTCCTGAAAAAAACAAAAATAGTGTTGGTGTACCGTGGTGAACTCAATTGTATTCCTTAGGTATGAGGCATTCATTATGTAAAATAAATGTGGAATGAAACAGAAATGAATTCCAAATTCCAAATAATTACCAGTTTTAAAAATCCTAAAAACGGAATAAGAATTGTAGATCGTTTATCTTAGGGGTGGAGCTTTGGGGTGGATCCTGCAGTCTGGCTATTCCAGCTGCATCCCTCTCTTCCCTTCCCTTAATTCCCTGCCCCTCACATATCTCCAAAGAGACACGAGGGTGCAGTATTCCTGTAGTGCACTAGGCGCTACGGTGAATTAAAAAAAAATAAAAAATCTACGGCATATTATAAATCAATAAAAGGCGGCTAATATAAGATGTAAAAAAAATTACCCGATGTCGTTTGGCAATATTGAAAGGCGAAGCGTGACCCTGTGACATGGCGCTCATGAATGAACAGTGTGCTAGATTGGCAGCTCGAATCTAGACAAGGAATTGAAACAATAAACACAATTATGATTGGGTGTAGTCGCATCAATATAATAATATAAAAGACGGTACTCTTTGTAGAATATTAAACCAATTGAACAAACGTACCTCCGTGCAGGCGAGGTGCTTGATATTTTGGAAGTCAAGTTTAGCCCGACAATAGTCGAACATGTGAATGAATTCGTGGGCCAAGACACCTTGCACCATGCCCTTCCCTCGAGCTACATTTTGGCAGACTACCACCTGCGAAATACATGACGAGATTAAAAGGCCGCCCATTGACGTCAGACAAGAGTAACAATCCCAATTTTTTGCTAAGAAGAAACGATCAATTAGCCGAACTACCACCGAAAATATCGCATTTATTAATCGGTGATTCCGTTAATTAATTACCTGATTCATCTCCGAATCGTAGCCGCCGGTAACGCTGGGATCACAAACCTCACACGATATGTGTCTTCGTATATCAACTTCACTAATGAAGAAATAAGAAAAAATACATCTCAACGAAGAACGAAACCATCCAAGATTCCGTATTTCTCAGTGGGATGGAGGATATTTACTTTATCGCTAAATGAAATGACAAACGAAAGGTGACAAATAAACCACATTTTTCAAATGCCAAATTTGCGATAAACTTACTTAAAATACTGATACGCGGTACAAGAAATCATTCATTGGCCTCATCAAAAATAAGTAAAATAAGAGCCTAAGAATAATCGAATTAAAAATATGTCCTCACCACCCGGCACTTTTTAAAGCTCCCATCATCAGCTTTACAAGGGGACCTGGAATTGGAAAAGTAAAACATACCAGTGAACAACAGTTCAATTAAATGTTTCACGCATTTTCAATAACGATTTACCGTAGAGTACCGATACCAAGCTTAGCTTATGCGTCGACGTTTGAAATTTTTACGAGTTAAACCTCCCTGAAGGGCAAACGTGTCAGGTAACTCAGGTTCACTAAAATTGAGCCATAAAAACAACTCTGCGTGGTCGTAACACATGAATATTTGACGATGACTGGCAACAGAAGCGGCAAAGGCGCCGCTTGTCTGTGAATTTACCAACACTACTCACTAGTCTTTATGCAGTCATAGACATTTCGTTCGCACTTTATTTTGTCTACGTTTTCCCGACCCTCGCCGCTAAACATAATTTTCGACCAGGATGGTCGGTACTGTTCTCCGCGACGTTCTGGATACAGATCGTATCCCCATCTCTCTTCCTTTTGGTTGTCATTTTTTTCTGAAGCTTTTCCGTCCTTCTCACTTTCCAAACTCATTTTGTTAATTTTTGTCGTTTGCACCCGCGTGCAATGGTAGATTTCGATTTATTGCAATCGAACAAGCAGACGATTAGTTTAGAAGACCTTCCAAGCTCGTTTTATTTATCTTCGAAAATTTTTCGTTTGAAGACTATTCTGCCACCAACCGGCGAAACGTGGAACTTGCAACAATAGCATTTCGTTGTTACAAATTATAGAGTCCAGATTGCAGTCATTACTTGGGGTATGCCAATACTGTTAGATTAGTCATCAGTGGGTGGTCATATACATTTTATGTTATGATTAAATAAATTTAGCCGCCAATAATAATTGAAATACGTAATAAAAGTTAGCTATACATCAGAAATGCATACCCATGTCATACACAAATATTGGTATCTCAATCGGTGTTCTAAATCGAAGTCGTTGGATTAGGCCAGCAGTTTCACTTTCATGACGTCATGCTCATAGTTGATGAAGCTTCTCTCGTTGGCGCTCGTTGAAAGTGTTTGTTGTTGTTTTGTGCGTGAATTTTGGATTACTGTCGGAGTGTGTGTGATATCCAGGGGATAATTTCCAGGAAAACCGTATCGGATTTGGATGATCGAATTTGTCAGTCGCCTAGTAGAAAGCGGTAAGAGCGCTGTCAAGCGTTTGTTTCTTTTTGTTATTGAATCCCGTTTCCAAGGTGCTAAACCATTGACGAAGAGGGTTGTGTGCCTCGTTTCCATCCGAATTTTGAAGTACATCGACATCAGCGGGCGTTTGTATTTCTGATCTGTTCGCGTGTAGTTAGCTGGGAAATGGAATCTGTCGTAAAAAATGGTTGAACGCTCCCGATTTCGATGTACTTTAAAAGTTCGTATGTAAATGGAGTAGCTTTTGTGGAGGAAACGGCCATGTTGGAAATGGACATATCATATGTTGTGAGGGTTTGTTAATATTTGGGATGGTGGTAGTTTGGTTTGATATTTGGTAAAGTTTTGAATTGAGACTGTGACAGTGGTTACTTTCGATCTTGTGCTAATTATTTTATACCCTTGTCTAACTTATATTCGGGATCGTAAGGAGCATACCTTTCCATTTGCATGATAATTTACTTTGTGTTTTGGGGTGGGTCAAGGTTTTGTCAATATTCCACGTACCCCTTTGAAAGTTAGGCGTTCGCCTTGTTGGAAGCATAGTCAATTTCTGATTATATAACGCGGCTAATTCGGTAAAAAGCATGGCGTTGGCCGCGAGTTGTTTTGTCAACAAACAGATAATGCGTTTGACCGTTGGCGTGAGACATAACACCTACGCAAACTATTTGAATTCTCGAATGTGTGTGTGGGCGTCGTTCACATGACTTGAGCGGACACGTTGTTAAATAGTGGCAGTTATAGGCCTATCGTTGTAATCTTTATCGGGATTACGTCGTGCCACAATTCAGCCGAGGAACCCAACATAATAACAACGATCGTCCAAAGTCCAATCTGATTGACGTGCGATAAATCAGAAATAAAAGTGTTTTTTTTTATTAATCCGATGCATCTGGCTGATGACAATGGCAGGAAACAATAGGGCAAACGTGCTGGAATAGGAAACAGTTGTTGTAAACAATCTGTGCCATGTTATTGCCTGCTACCATACAGGCCAAACTCACTGTAAATGTACTTCCAGAGGTAGAAATTTGGACCTCTGAAATGAAATATCCATAACACAAAATCCTAGGTTACACAACACCTACTAAGTAGAAGGCGTTTGGTCATGAGGTGAAAGTTTTGCCACCAAATTTCAGGTTGTTTTCAATTTTGCTAGTACAAAACTTTATTCTAATAAATAAATAATATATTTGTGTGTGGCAAAATTGTTTAGGAATTATCCAACGTTTGAAAAAGTTTGGTTTTTATATAAGAATGGTTGACGAATAGTTTAATGCCGATTTTAATAGAGCTGCGAAATTATATTTTTTTCTAGCGAGTATCCCCAATATATATATATATATATTTTATAGTTATCGTAGCGAAGGCTTTCAACTGGGGGAACTTGCCAAAGCCAAATGCCATTTTATGATGCCAAAACTAAATGCTATCAGCTGATATTGCTGATTAACCACAGTAGGGATTTTAGGCGCTATCAATTCCTGACGCCTGGTTTTCCGTTCGTTTCCAATTAGAACGTATGGCGACACTGGCAGTCGGTGCCGAACGGAGAATGTTTTTTTTTTCTGTTTTACCGAGCCTTGCCATTCTCAAGGACACCAGCATTTCAGGGTGTCCGCTATATGCGGTGCCTGGCATCAGCTGTTTTAGCTGCGCTGGGCCTGTTCCGAAGGACGCTCGTTTCTAGATAGAGGGGGGCCAGCAGGCCATATACACGCATTAAAAAAATGTGGTTGGTTGACTACGGCAATGCCCGGTACACACTGTAGATAGATGCAAGGCCAGGTTTTATAGGATTAAAAAAAAAAAAAAAAATACATATACCGTAGACTTACTTGTTTGCCGCGTTGATATTAAGCGGTGCGTTATTGGGTTTTTTTCACTGACCTTTTTTTTTTGGTCTTAAGTTCGTGGCAATGGTTTTCGCATGTGTCGATTTCTTCATTCGTTAGTCATCTTGAGAGTTAATCAAAAGCATGCCAGCACAATCAATGTGTGTGTGTAAGATCGAATAAAAATATTGCCAACGCTGACTGAACAAATTTAAGAGTACGAGTGTTGGAAGAAAGGTAACCGACTATTAAGCCTAATTCGTTTTGTTTGTTTACATTCGGAATAGGCTAGCCGTTAGAAATCGATGATGTCTTTCTGCGCTATTCAGCACCTGGTTGAGAGTGATGTGATTGGCATTCTAATCGACCCACCTTACCAGGCTAGAGTTGTTAACCTTGGTACGCCCATAGGAGGACGAGACGGAACTAGCGTTTCCTTGTACTCTATAATTCCCAAGTCGCCCAAAAAATTACCAGTGTATACATATGTATGTTCTCTCGTTGTTTTATTCCTTTTTACAAATGTATACGAAATAGTACACTGCTAGTACATGTAATTTTGACATGGAATGCTGTAATTGGTTTTATTAAAAACCTAGATATTTATTTCTTGAAGTTTTCTTTTTTTTTTTCGTGGGGAAATTCCCTTTATTGAGTGAATATCACTGCAGTATTTATGACAAAAAAAAATGGCACTGATAATTTTAATTTCCTAGCTAAACTTTTGTTTAATTGTTGCAATTAAAATAAATGAAATACAATATTTGGCTGATAGATACACTATAATGATTTTCGCTCCTTATTATTCATTGTTTCAAATTTAGTAAATAAACTAATGATTTTTTGCGCCTTATTATTCATGTTTCAAATTATTAGTAATTTTCGCAAATGTTTTTTTTTGACGTTCAAAAACAAATTTGGCTGTCCCATTTATCTAAAAACATATCGCAATTTATTTCTTTAAAAAAAAATTAAAATTGAATTCACTTTCAAAATGCAATTTTTTTAATCCTGATTTTGCCGTCCTAAATCGCGATCCTGAACTTTAGTTCCTCCAAAATCTTCCTCTTACTGGAAGCCAAGAGGTGAACTACTTGTCTTTCCTGTGACGTTACCAGCCTTTTTTGGCTCCGTTTCCGATCGACCTATTTTCTCTTAAAGAAACCCAGAATCAGCTTGCCGTCAAAATAGCGCTGCTAACCTACTGATTGAAAATGATGGTGCATTTTATAAGGAGCGAATATCGAAGTTGCGCTATGTTGAACGTTGGACCGAAGCTATTTAGGGTTATAAACGTGACACAGTTTTTTTTTTTGGTATTTAATTAATCTAAGCGAGAGAAAAACACGACTAGGGTGCATCGAAATCACGTATAGTCAAGTGCAGTGTTTCCCTAACTTTTTACCTCGCGAAGCTCTTTTTTAGAACCAATTCCAATGGCGGGGCCCCTTAGACGCTACCAATTGTAATGGCGGAGCCCCATTTAATACAAGTTAATGCGCCTATTTATTTATTTTATTTCCAGGAGTGGTCGCGGGAACCACTGGGAAATGCTTGCGCAGATCTAAGGTCTCCGCGGAGCACAGTTTGGGAAACGAGGGTTTAGTGTGTTGAGGCGTCAGTTTTTGCACTTGTTGTGAAATCCCCTTTCTATGAACTCGAGACGAGACCAGGACAACTTCAAAGAGAACCATATTGACTCTGACATCCTCACCTTTATTTTATAAATGTGCGGTCGTCGCAGTTTAGCGGTAGGGCATTCGCCTGTTGCGTGGCGATAACTGGTTCGATTCCCGGCTCGGGTTTTCGCTATTCGATCCCGAGACACTGCTGAAAATGAATTTCTCCATAAAATGCTCTTTTAGAAACAATTCATTGAGTACAGACTTCTGTAGTGATATTTACCTCGGTGAGGGCAATAATCGATCGTCAATAGTTCAATAATCGATGAAATAGGGTAATTAAAAATAAATTTAATACAAATATATGTGTTGACAATATTAATTCTATTTTTAAAATGAACATAATTTATTCGGATTGTTTGCTATTCTCGCCGTTCGGTTCGTGTCGGCTCTTTTTTTGTTGTGGTCAGTCGGTTAGCACGCGGAATTTTTTGCCATTAATCGGCCGAACGGAAAAGAAAAAAAAAACGTAAAAGAGAAACCAAAGTGACAGTACATTTGGCCTGTAGTCATGAGCTAAAGTTTTGTATACGGTTGACCATTTCGCCGTAAAATAAATTTTGTCGCCCTCCCACCACCTCCACCACCCCCCACAAACGGTGAGCAAAAGCAGCTGCACGCAGTAGGCTATTACGCGACTGCACGTGTGTTCTTCATACGGTTGACTAATAATAGATTCGAATCGTTCGAATTAAACAAACAAGTACAGCGGCAAACCTTTGTGCTGTCGAGAGAGCTTCGTGTACGTAACGGCGTATGGCCTCTGTGCATGACAGTTATCCCTGGTGGCGATCCAGTGAATATGTTGGTTGATCGCCGTAATAGTGTTTCGAAGAACTATCGATGGTATCGATATAATTTTAGTGCATTCGATAACGTGGAAAAGTGTCTACATTTTTTTATTTCGTAAATCACGTATTCGTTCCAGTAACTCAGTAAGGCAAATTAGAGTTTCGGAGCTCCTGGCTGTGATTTCTAATTTGGCAAACTAAGCGCAATGCGAAAGCGGAGAAAATATCACGCTGTCGTCACCTAAATAAATATTTACCTCATTTATTAGTTATTTCAATAGAAGTTAGATAGTAAGACGATTTTTTGTACTGCGAGTAAAATGTCACCTAAATAAATAGTTAACTAATAAATAAAATAAATAATCAGTTTAATAGAGTTCGGCTGTGAGACAATTTGTTTCCATCAGTTACATTTTTTTTCCTTTGCGGAGTCACCTGTTGTAATAACGCAATAACGAAATGAATGCGCCACCCAGTGTTAAAGCGTAACGATCACAAACAAGGCTGGCGCTTCGAGGTACACGGAGGCTTAGTTTTGGTGCTGGAGAAGAGGAGGGGGGGGGGAGAGAATTTTCGTGTAATGTAGGCCAACTTCCTTTAGGTGGCTGTGCGTTACATGTCGCCTGTTTCGAAAGTGGGTTTGTTATTGTTATTATAATTGGTGGAGCGTAGTTTTTTTTTTTCTAGTCAAATAATCGGAATGTGGGTCTCTGCCAGTATCGGGGGGAGAGCGGGAAAATCTGCGCGCCGCGCACGGAGAAATGGGGTAGTTAGTTCAGCTTTCGTTTTTTTTTTCGTTTCCATCTCCAGTCTGGTGAAAGGGGATAAGGTCGGTTACACACAACGGCGATATTCGTTTGTCGAACTTAGAATGAGTCTTTGTGCAACAGTTTAGTCGTATCAAAAACCGTTTTTGTTCGTCCGATGAGTAGTCAGTCCCACCAATCGGAATGGTAGAGAGAAGCTCGGTGCAATAATACATCGAAGGTGTATGAAATAGTTCCGTTGAACCTATGGCGCCGAAATAAAATGGCGGGAGGTTTGTCGTGTAACAAAAACGGTCCATGGTGCAAAATAAAAACAATGCGCGACGGTTACAACAAAATGCTACATTATTATACTGCAGCTCTATTGCTAAATAGCAGACAGTGTCATTGAGGATAACTAGCTTGCTGTGTTGGGTAGGAACGGAACGGAAAGTTCCCGTTCCTAGGAACTGGTTACTTTTTCGAGGAACGGAGGAACGCATAGGTTCCTTTTTATTTTTGAGGAACGGGAACGGGAACTGGTTCCTTTTTTCATCGGGGGAACGGGAACTAGAACTGGTTCCTTTTCGAAAGGAATGAACCCAACACAGTGTTGGGTAGGAACGGAACGGAAAGTTCCCGTTTCTAGGAACTGGTTCCTTTTTTGAGGAACGG
>JAUJYS010005541.1:0-10980 GCA_033995665.1 Melogona broelemanni
ATCACAAACTTACTTTAGAAGAAAATAACTCTTGTGAAATGATGAATAACACGTTTGTAGATGTAAATAAAACGCGTTTAATGACATGTGGAATACAAAACAACACGGTTAGTTGTGCCGTGAAAAAATACTAAAAAAAAATTCACGGCACAACAGTGTTGTTTTGTATTTCTACAACTCCACATGTCATTAACGAGTTTTATTTACATCTACAAACGTGTTATTCATCATTTCACAAGAGTTATTTTCTTCTAAAGTAAGTTTGTAATCTCGTTCGTCTTCAAATCACGCGGTCTCGTGATTAACATTATATTATTTTTGATCTTCACTTCGACGAACTTTCATCCAACCATCGTTGATTTACTTCTATGATACCATACTATTCGAATGCAAATCGCAGCACCACTGAACCTGTGGAGAGTATGTGAACTACACCTACTTCCAGAGTATAGCTTACAAGCTCTGAATTCTGGCAGTGAAAGCGGAAAGTTTGGTAGCCAGCATGTTCAAACTATCTTTTGAACACCTTTTTAACATTTTCAGAAACTTTCCTAGCTTTTTTGTGAATCCATTGCAGTAAATTTATTATTAGGTATACCAGATATTTTATTTAACTGCTAAATTATGGAAACACTAGGTTTTCTTATGGAATGGCTTCAAACACAACAAAAAATAAATGCAATTTGTAAAAACAAGTACAAAGAAATTAATACAAATTTTTATTAACATTTTCGATAAGTTATTTACATAATGCTAATATTACACCAATAAAAAAATGAAACTACAGAAACTGTGCTATTCTATAAAAAAATATTGTTCAACTTAAATCCTAGCGGCCACTTTACATTAGGAGATCAAACCCTCCCATTACGGATACCATTTGTCAGGGGGGAGGGAGAGGGGGAAACGCGAAATTTTATATCAATGGTATACCTGCATCCCACGATGCAACAATTTTCATAAATACGAAGTAACTAATTTAAAGCGCATCTCTCGAGGCCAAAGTATTTTTTGTTAACAGTTTCAGTTGTCTATATTTTTATTACTTTCTAAAAGGTTTAGAATGGTCTGCTGAACTTAAAATTCCAAATCACAAGGATGCATCTTGTACGTACAGGAAACAATTGTCGACTTCCCAGAATTTAAAAATAGGTAGCAAAAAAATATAGGATGGATATTTAAAATGATCACGAAATGCACTTGGTGGCCATTCCCTTCAGCGTGGACGATTTGAGCTGGGGGTGGCTGCTGATTTTGAAGAACGTACTGGAGTTGTACTTGTTCCTCACAACGTGGTTTATCTTCGCGTCGGCCTTCACAACGAGCGTGGCAATCCTTTCCATATGGGGCTTCAGCTCTTCCTCTTCGTACTTGCTGTGGTAGACAAGAGTTTTGTCCTGGAAGGAAAAATAAATAAAATAAATAATGCAAAATTATGGTGCGAGCAGAGAAAACATAAATTTGACCAGAGCCTTTTAGAGCCCCTCTACAACAAGTTGTCAGGTTTGATACGCGACGAAATTTCAGTCTAGCAATATTGTTTTTGCTCCGACAATTATGTGTGCAAAACTGTAGCGCTTTAGCAAAAATGTTTAAAAGCAACATTTTCAGCGAGAGCAGATTGCCATAAAGTAGTCCGGAAAGAGGCACATAGAACAAGAAAAGCCTTGCACTGGAGTAAAATTTTCCGTGCGTGGGAACCAGTTTTTTTAAAAATGCCTGTTTCTCTGCGCATATTTTAGAGAAAATAATGTAAGTGTGAACGAACTCAACAGATTGCCCCCAGAGAGCGTAACGTCGTATTATTGCTAGATCATGTGCTCATGTTAGAACGCGGCATTATGAAACATTCGAGTCAGCAATATCCATACTAACCCAGGTCAGATCTCTTTCCAGCAGTTTCATGGCCAGGCACAGCGCGGCTCCAGCAATGAGAGACGGCTTCAAGTGAGCCATGGAATAATCCATCAGCGTCAGTTCCATGAAATACTTTGCGAGAGTATGAGTCATGGCGTCGACCTAGGAAAGAATAAAATAGAAATTAACATAAATTTACAAGAATTTTTTTTTTCAAAAGACAGCAAACTTTAGGTTTGAGATTTAACAAAAAAATGCGCCAGACAAAAATTATTTTAAATCAATCAGGAGTTTTTGGTTAAGTTTACCTCTCCGGCTTTGGAATTTCGGCGCAGGAAGTGCAGAGGAAGCGGTCGACCAAGTTTGAAGTGTAGTTCTTTCAGGAGGGTAATCTCCATCCCTCGAATCTCCTTGGTAGAGTACGCCTTCTCCGTGATGATAGAAAAGTCTTCTATGGCCGGAGAATACATCTCCTCGTACTTGCTGGCCAGGAACAAGGCAGTTATGCCCACCAGCTGGAGCCTATCTCGGGCAACATCGCGGCCCTGTAAAAATAAAACAATTTTATTAAAACAAGGCATCAGAAAGAAAACTTATTAAAACTAATACATCAGAAATTGAACACTTCCCACGAAAAGCCATTAGCTTTAACGTCTAACCAATCTGAAAGATTATTTGTCTTATCTGAATCTCTTTTAAAACATTTTATGGAGAACCACATTTTTACCAGTACCTCTGGCTACATTAACAATAGCCCAACCCATAATTTACTTACACCATGGACCAAGACGACCGAAATTACAAAGCATTTTAAATAGTTAACTAACGTGGAAAAAAAAATACAAGATGCTTTCTCGCTACCTAGCAATACGAATTAACCAAAGCACGAGTCTTCTCCCAAACTATTAACAATCCCATTTAATTACTAGATGTTAAAGACAATACCATCGCCATAACCCCGGAGAGCTAACGCAGTGTACCAAACAAAGGACAGTTAGACTAAAGTAGTCGCAATACCGACCGTACAAACGAGTGCACATTAATATTATTCACGCGACAGATTATTCTAAGCTTAATTAATTTTGTTGAGATCCGAGCAGTTTTGGCATTAATAAAAAATTTTAAACTAGTTTCTACATAGTCAAAAAATTTGCTACATAGATTCAAAGCGGTAAAACTCACCTGGAGGTATCTGTCTAGTATATCCACCGACAGATACAGCGTCTCCTGCAGCAGCTTGAACTTAGCCGCCACCGCAACGATCCAGTCAATCAGCAAATGCCTCATCTTGCCAGTAACCCCGCCGACCAGAAAGTTCTCCTTCACACCGTCAGTCTTCTCCAGATCGCGCAGGTAGTCATAGATATCGTTGATGTAGAGGCCGACCAGATGCGGGTTGCCCTCGTCGTCCTTGTCAATGTCCCGGATGCCCAACAGTTGACAGGAGAACGCCTCTGTCAAATCCTCCACATCGCTGGCGTCCAGCTCCATCTCCTCCGGCTCTATCTTGACCGGTTCCAGCTTCACCGACTCCAGGTTGACCGGCAGTAGCACCGGTTCCGGCTTGACCACCACCATGGGTGCCGAGGGGGCGACCGGGAGATCCGGTTCTCGCTTCACCGAGGCCAGGGAAAAGT
This sequence comes from Melogona broelemanni, assembly GCA_033995665.1. Lineage (NCBI taxonomy): Eukaryota > Metazoa > Arthropoda > Diplopoda > Chordeumatida > Chordeumatidae > Melogona > Melogona broelemanni. The sequence goes on from JAUJYS010005541.1 coordinate 3,495, forward strand.
CATTACGCCGGGTGGTGATCCTCAGGTCGGGCTTTGTAGTGTTGAATGTGGTCGGTCTGACCAGGCCGACCTTCCAGGCGGGCAGAGGGGCCGCCTTGGTCACGGCGATAGCTTCCTTCTTGACCACCACGTTCAGGGCCTCTTTCTTTGTGCCGAGCGGCCGTCTGGCCACGATGACGTTAGAAGCGACGGGGCGCAGGGCCGGGCGGCGGGTGACCATGCCGGCGGCGGTGGTGGTCGAGCGGGCCAACGGTTTCGTCAGCACCTTGTCTTTGTTTTCCACATTTCCGTTCGCACGCTGGAAGATAGAAAATGCAAACCAGACATTAAATTACGCTAGATCAGATTAATACATATAGTTTTGGACTACTAGGACAGACAGAAAAATATAAAAGCGGAACATAAGAGTTAGATAATTCAATTCACAGTACAGCGATCACTGTACAGGCAACCATATGCATTGCCCATTTTATTTACTAATAAATTATTATCATAATCATCGCAGTGAATATCGCTTCAGGAGACACTTTGACAAACATGCAAACCATACATTAAATAATGCTAGGTTAAATTGAAAATACTCTCAGAATACTGAATTACATTAATGCAATTCACAATACAGCGGGCATTTTACAGGCAGACATTTTAAAGGCCATTTTATTTTCCATCAAATTATTATCACTATCACAGCAGTGAATATCGCTTCAACATTTACCGGTATTCAGAAATAGAATAAATACCAGACACCTAGCCGGGAATATTAACCTGGGATCGCTCACACCACAGGAGGTTGTTGTACAAGTTAGGTTATTAGGGACCGCACATTTATTTTCATAAAGTCTCGTTAGAAAAACTCTTAAAACTTAGTGTTGCTTTGAGTTTATGTTTAAGTCAAACTAAACTGCAAAACTATCAAATAAAAGTAAAGACCTTCGTTGCAGTTTAATTTTAACTTCAACCTTTGTCCATGCACGGGTACTGCACCTAAAAATTTAATTAATCTACACAAAATGTATAAAGTTAGAAACCTTAAATTAAAATCTCTTACTGGTTATTTTCACAATAATTAGAAAAGTTACCATTTCACAAGACATGACTTAAACAGGTCCGATCGCGCTTAATTCCAAGTTAAGACTGAAATCTACTGACCTACGCATTCGTTTATAGGTACACTGTCTGCCCACTGTCTAGTGTTGCACAAAAAAAAAACAATAAAAAAAAACTTTGACCTCCACCTTTGTCTTCCTATGAGGCTTCTAGACTAGTTCTTTATTATTGCCCACAAAAACAACGCATACCAGAAGGTGAATATTAAGATTGTCAAACGCAAAATAGACTTTCATTGGAATGCGGCCTTACGACCCACCCTTCGGGCGCGAACCTTAGACCAATGGCAATGGTTAGGCCTATTTGAAAAAACAACTGCCATCTGTTGTTGGGAAACTTCACAATTTTTCCCCTAAAGAATTATTGTCCGTAAAAGTTACATATTAATGATTTATGGGGGCATTCGCAACAAATTTAAATCAGAAACAGGATCCACTTAATAAAAGCCCAATGATGTATGTAATAGGCCTAACTCAAAAGGGAAGGGAAACACAAACCCAGTCGAACTTCGTTCCAACAAAAAGCCGTTACATCACTTTAATAGATAATCGGCTGCAGAATTTTATACTCACAATTCCGGCGTTGACGACACGCGACATCCTTTCGTCAAAACAATTCACACACGACTTAATTTATTTAAAAAAACTGGGAGCAACAATGGACGCAATATCGTTCAACGGCAAGGCTTTTATACCGGTTTTCGTCGCCGATTTCAAAATTCCCAGTCACATCAACCCCGTCTGCATCTACAATATCAAGGCGTTTTCGAGTGTGGCGCGTTAATCTTTCAAGTAATTTTACTTAGCGATTGTAATATTCTGGAGCTCGCTATGTGCTGTGTTTTGAGCGCCACCTGTTGACGAAATAAAATTGCACAACGCCTCAAATCTCGAAGTGCTTTAGAAGTAAAATGCAATCTGTGGTTTCACAGTGTTTTCATTGGTCGATGCCAAGCTGCGTTTCTTTATTCAGTAATATGGCGCGTCGTGACATAAACTAATCTCTATAGTTCACACATACTCACAATAGTTTTGTTAATCAACGCGCTAATGCAACGTTTGTTTTTGTGTTATTGTTACAGGCATGTTCGCATTTCGGATATAAAAATTTGCATAATTTATCAAGAAATTGACCTAGCTGACCCTACTAATTTTTTTTCTGAAGGCGAGTGCTCGTTTGCTCGGTAAATAAAACAACAAATAAAACGGTGGAAAATGTTTTCTTCCAATTTTTTTTGGAAAATGATTTTACTTTTTATCTGAACGAAATATCGCTTTACATTTAATTTTTCTTTTTAATTTGATTGATAAACGGTAACTTAAAATTATTTATTCATTGCGTAAACTAAACGGCAGAACTATGGGACAATCTAAGATTTATCTTTTATTAATTTGTACGTACACTTAATTAAGAATAAATGTAAAACGCCCAGAATCACAGTAGACGATTTAAAAAAAAATATTATTGTACAACGCAACAAATACATTGCAAAACAACAAATGAAATTCTCAACTAGAAACATAAAATAATTTGTTGTACCAATAATTAATTTGTTAATCGACCACATCTTTCGCTCGTGAAATTTATCCTTCAAATAAAGAATTTATAATTTTATTTAAACCAGTTGAGCTTAGAAAAATGGAAACAAAAATAGTTGGACACATTTTTTTTTGGTCAGATCGCATGAGAAGTTTTAAAATCGGCTAGTGAATAATTACATATATACATTGTATGTAATCTAATCAGTATTTACAAGACAGCATGACAGACAACACTGCATTCAAGAAACTCGCTATATGGGCAAACTGTAATGGATCCTTTGGCCGCATTATTTTTTTAATTTCACTGGAATGCCCGATAAAAATTGAAACCGTCGGTGTTTCGCGATATTTTTGCGGTAGAAAAATAAAACATTCGTTATGCTGCCAATTGTCGTATAACTATTTCATTTTAGAATTCACTTTAGAATTCCACCAAATAAATACAATGTCAACCAAATTTCTATTTTATGTTGACAATATGCCATTACAACTGCCGCTTTGCGGATAGATCTTATTCAGCAGCCACTCAGTAAGTTCTTATTTCGTATCCATCTAGACACCGGCCGCAATCTGTTTTTGAATCCTTTGTAGTGTCCGATGGTCCAGTTGCTTCTGTCTGACGAAAACGGCGCTCCACGAGAAGATCCCAGTTAGAAACGCTGCCGCTTCGAATAGCCAGAAATTTCGCATCTCCAACCAAGGTAGCCTTGGACAACTGCAAAAAGAAGAATTATTTTCGTTAAGCAAAATATAAAAAATAAATAAAAATAAACTCGTTTGTACGACTTCCCTCAATGGCGTAAAAATATTTGGTAAAAACGTATCTAGCAGCACTGCATTGTCTCATGCGCAAAGGAAGTTTACCCGCTAACGTCTGGTCTCTTAATTTATTTCAGGAAACGGGGCGCGACCTTTTTCAGATTAGTATTTTTATTGGCGTTTCCTGCTGGGAATGCTGATTTTTAACGCACCCGCATTTCAAAGATCCTCGAAGAAAAATCGCGCTGTTTGCCGCTAACGCGTAGTCGTGTCACATAACAATCAATTTCACCCGCGTTTATCCGATTGTTTGTGATGTTCATTGTCGCGTTTTCGAAAAAGTTTTCAGTAATATTTCGTGTGGAAAAGTGTTTTTGGGATATTGAAAATATAATTGTGATCGCGATGAACATTTTGTGACGTTGAATACGTGTGGAATAGTCGCGTTTGAAGTGCGACGAAACTATGGCAAAACTACGGACCACTCCGAGGACAAGAGACTCCATTGGCCACAACACGGCGACTGTGAGTTACTATTGGATACTTAGGATTTTCTCAAGAAAAAGGTAGATGAACGTCATTACGAATTTCTCAAATTAGCTGCCTAGATCCACTGTATTAGACTACTGAGTCATTTGGATTACTAGCAATTGTTTATATTTATTTTTTGTGCCTTATTTGAATTAGTGCTGTGACTCGTCTCTTCAGCTTTGGCCAAACTAGTTTCAAGCAGGCCTGTCATAATCGCGATATTGACACAGATAAACAGAGAATATCTGGTTCTGTATCCATCGTGTATCATTTTCGCGTATAATCCCCTTTGGTCACTTGTCATCCATCCCTTTGATGTGACGGGGAAATACCGACTCTTCGTGGGAACGGATCCGATCCGATCTTTGTATCATTTTGATACGGGAGTATGGCAAAAAATTGATACAGAACCGTGATCCGATACGGAAACTTCGATACTTGTGCGGATGCGCCATTATCAGGGCCCTAATCGTATTTTAATAATATGGAATATTACGCCACTCGGCCTCTTTTTTAATAGTATTTAATCGAAGGAACGGATAAGATTTAGATTGATAAGTTCCAGGTTCCTTTTGAAAAAGGAACGGCCAGGTTCTTATTAATTTCTGTGAGAATTGGGTCCTTTTTTCATGGGAGAAACGGGAACTGGAACGGGTTTCTTTTCAAAACGAATGAACCCAATCCTGATGTAGTGCTGGGGCACCGAGTAAGAGTGCCGGTAAGGGTACAGACTATGAAAAAAATATATTTACTTCCAATTAATCTGTATTTAGGGGAATTTGGAGTAGGATGGGAAGACGTTATTTGCGCACCTTGTTGGAGGTGGGCAATAATCGCCCAGACAGTTGGCTGGACTTAAAGGATGGTAGAGAGGGGGCTTGGATGTCACATATTACTTTCGCCATTTACTGTCCAGCCCAGTAGCAATAATTATTCGAAATCAGATGAATATGCTAAGAATATCTGCTCAATTAGCGAAACAATGACAGTTAAACAAAGTCGAATTTTCTGATTCGGTTCGAACACGAGTACAGTATAGAAGTTACGTGTGTAAAAAGTACCTTCTGTAAATGTCTCCGGATTGTTTACACGACACAAGTTCCTTGAAACCAGTCAGCAAACACACTGGTAGGTGTCCGCTGACCTGAAAGGCAAAAAAACCAAACATATAAGAATCAAATATAAGAATTAGATTTAGATATAACAAACGAGGATGACCAATGATCAGGGTCGCAAAATACTTTCATCATCATCATTCAGAAAATACCATTACAGCACGAAGCAGCGATGCTAGAGGGCAACTGACCTTTTCAAAATTAGTGCATTCCTGACATTCTCCTTTGATCGTAAAATTCTCCACCTTCCAGCAAGATTCTTTTCCCGTCAGATTGGTAGCGTCAGCCGGTGACTTATGAGCATCTCCCGTCAGGGCGTTTTCCACTCCAAGAAAAATGACGCACAATCTGAAACGAAACAACAATTTTTTTTATCAAGATGTTGACACTGCCTCTTGTGTAAAGGTTGCTAAAAATAACCAAAACATCTTTAACAATCCACCCAAACGCAACAGTCTTGTGATTCACGATTTGACTCTTACTCGAGGTCAACAATTCAACATGGAAGTAAAGCTATGCTATTGTTCAGAATCCTTTTCAAGTTCCGTACTTCTGAGGCTTCTTGGCCAACGTAATCTCTATTTTGTACTGATTCATGTACGTCCCGATCTGGCCGAAAGGTGAGCGTACTCGCTCGCTGACCAGGCGATTTGGGTTCGAATCCCGATGTAGTTGATCGTTGGAAAAAATAAACGAAGGTAATGGCAGCTGATATAGCCAGGTTGCCTTCACCCCTAAGCTCTGGACAGGGAGCTCAGGGAGGATTAGTCAACCCTTAGCCTTAGCCGAGGCTATGAGGGTAACACCAGTATCCCAGGATCGAATAAACGAGAGCCTGCGCCGGGAATCGAACCCGGGATCCCCCGCTCTGGAGTGTGTTGCCATACCCATAGAGCTAGACGGGACATACTTTGCAAAGATTGACTCGTGGTACTGCGCGGGGAAAGGCAATGGCAAACCATCTCTGTACCCTGCCAAGAAAACTCTGAGGGTTCCTGGTCCATGAAGTCATCAGGTTTCCGGAGATAGAGGGTCGGGGTCCGGATACAAGGTGTTAGGGATGGACTGAAGAACTTTTCTAACACGTCACTTGTTATTTTAAGTAAGCCTTCAAGTTATTCAATCATTTCTGGAAAATGTTGCAATGGTATACGTAGTTACTAAACTCTTCTTAAGAAATATATTTTCAGGCGTCGGATCATAGCACCGATTGAGAAGTCATCCCGTTATGAAAATTATAAATTGACGCATCGTTCGCTCTTTAGATACAAAATCATGTTCTGTAGCTTTTGCTGAAAAGATTCGTATTTTTGGTCCGCTTTTAATTACAAATACTCGGTTTACTTACATGATTAGTGCTGTGACGAAAACGATCATACGTTTGACCGTACAGAACTCGATCATTTTGATTAGGTACGCCAGTATTTCGCTCGGGTTTGAAAATAATTCATAACAAAAACCAGCTACCTAGAACTGTGACTCACTCCTCCATTGACGACGCGGGCAGACGAATTTTGATGGGCAATAGTCGCGCAAATACCGAATGATATCGTTACTATCGCTCATCGCAACAACAAAAATAATGGCGGTATATTTGACCGAGCGTTACGATTTAGCAAGCGCAATATTTCATCTCATTTTTTAAAAATAAAAATGAAATGTCCGGTTCAGTGCCGGAGACATGCCTGCAATCGGGTATATCGATGTATATTTGTTTCTGTACGTATCAGCTATTTCGATGCAGCAGCTTTTCAGCTTTTTCAAATCGCCATGTTATAGTGTTATCGAACACTTTTACTGGCAAACGTCTTCAAATATCATCTGATTATTATGTATCCTAGTCTCGGTTAAGGTGATGTTTGTGCGAGACCTGCATGATATTACATGCAATCCAAAGTTGACGTTGTAAGAAGTTCCCTCGGTTAACGGCGATGCCTGTGCGAGATCTGCATGTTATTCATGCACTGCATATAGCCAAACAATGCTGATCAGTCCGAGACCAAACTACAACTCAGCGCTAATTTTAATTTTTAAGGTGAAATTAATTGGCGCCTCATATGCCTATTTTTACCATCGCGCGCTCTTTGAGTTTGTTATCTGGACAACGCACCAAATGAACGCTAGCTAGACAATCTGGATTAGACCGGAATCGACGACTGACAAATATTCTTTGACAATGATTCACATCTCTCCGTTCCCCCTTTCCCATGACCATTTTCTTTCTTCACGACCTCTTCTCAATTTTGGTCATTCTTCAAAATTTAGTCAGCTGAAGTGGTCGCAGAAAGAGTGTTGTGTGGCAGTTTCCGCTGTAAGTATATATTTTCGGTTTTCGTTCAAATTTATTTAATTTACAATTTACATTTTCTTTTTTATTAATTATTTATAAAGACAGCAGAAGATCGCAGTGGTGTGTGTGAAACCTGGTACTGT
>JAUJYS010005542.1:0-10979 GCA_033995665.1 Melogona broelemanni
GCATTCTGTAAACATTTGACCACATTAGAGCCAAAACCATTTTTGGTGCCTTTTTTTTTTGCCCACCCTGTATATATTGGTGCGCATAATTAATTTTTGTAAAGGATTTTGGAGAGGATCATCATTTCTATTTCGAGAAATCAAATAAAATAGTTAAAATGTATACCTTTTGTCGAATCAAATACATTGTCAGCCACAAAGTGTTTGAAATATTTTTGCATATTAAAAAATAACCCTAATGGAGTCTTTTGGGATCTTATTATTAGCAGGTGCCTTTTATTACAAATGTTTTGTATAAAATGGGTCAAATGTTTGATAACCTAAATGCGTAGAACGATGCCTAGAACATCTACTAAAATTTAGTTGACTAAAATTTAGGTTTTTCAAAAGTTTAACGACCGCTAATAAAAATCATACTAGAACAAAAAGTCCTTGGGATACTCGACATAGTGCCTCGATGACTGTTGACCTACCTTCGAGTTCGGATTATCAAACCGAACAACAAAAACCGAATTCTTGATGTCGGTTTGAACTGCCATCATGGCGCACGGTTGAAAAAAAAATTGGACTAGTTCTCCCGGGTGTTAATTGCGAGGTTCCATCAATTAAGTCGTTAAGTTTCCATCAACATAAGCACACAAAATATTTGTTTGCCGTTGTTGAATGTGCTTCGGGAGATTAGTTTCACCAGAACGTGTAGGTTTTCGAATGTGTCATTTTATTTTTGACCACCTCGACTGAACACATTGACTCTGAGCCGCACGGTTTGGGTCTGTTAATTGTCGACGTGTCTACATGTGCCAGGTGTTGCGAATGTCAACATAAATATGTTCATAGCCCGGTCGAATAGAGAGGAGCGTTGCGTGAATCCCGCACCGCACATGTGAATCCCACGAGTGGCGGCGTTCAATGGATTCGTGTAAAAATATGTACGAATAGATTTCAAAGCGCCACTTCGATTTAGCGGCCGTCCTCACCGGGTGACGTATTAAATACCAGCTGCAATGAATCCGTTACGAACGGCAATATGATAATGGGAGCAGCATCATTTGGCAGCAACCTGGTATTTAGCTATATTCTAAATTTCTTGTATGTCCTGACATAGGCTATAATGCAGGCGCTAGAGCTGTTCTGGGGGAATCGATCGTTCTGGTATTTTGGCCGAGGCTTTTGAGTTCTTACCTAGGTAGGGATCTATAACGTCCACGGACCTGAAATCGTACAAGTACGGATCACACATCATTATTCTAATTCTAAAACAAGGCGCATGCTTAGAAAATTTTCTCAGCCGAAAAATTTCGAACGCCTCGGTGAGGAATTGAACCCGCGATCACGGGCTTAAAAAGCGAACAACCACACATGCCACGGATTTATCTGCGTTCTAGCCTTATTCACACCTCTTTGTGTGATCGACCACACCGTCGATTCCAAAGATATTAGGTAGCGTCCATACGATCGTGGAAAAAAACTCCGGCCGCTGCATGGTCATCGCATGTTTGAAAGTATTTTTTTTTTCGACGGTGGCGCCGCCTCGCTATACGGCAAGGTTATTGTCAACTGAAGCTCGCCAATTTTGAAAGGTAAATTTTATGAGCTCGGCTTTTGACTGAATCAGAAATTGTCGCCATATCGGCGGCACACCTGAATTGATAATTGATGATCTTTTTCGTAGCGGGGAAAAACTTGTTTTCCGACAGTGCGCACATCTGCTTCAGAGATCAGCGCATTGGGCCGCAGACTTAGTCGATTAAATGACTACATTTTAAGCAAATTTCTAAAATGATCCAAAGAATAAATAAACCTTTTATATTCGAATTGATTCATATTGGGTGAAACATGAACAACCCAAACTATTTTGATTTAGAAAGTATTCAATGTTATGCATTACCATACATTGCAAAAATGTTTGCAATATGGAATTTATGAACATTTCGTTTCGATACTTCCTTGGCATTTTTGAAAATTGAATTTTTCAACATTTATTAGTAATATGCATTTTGATTATGCATTTTTGCATCATTCGCCGCTTTTTTATCGCTAATGCCCTGTGTTTCTTACTTTTGTAAAGTTGGTGTATTTACAAATATATAAATTATAGATAAAACAACCTACGTTTTCATTCTTATTAGCTACCGGTAATAAATCACTGGAATTAATTGATATCTCTAGTAGGTTGACGTATTCAATCTAAATTTGAAAATTGGCGCAAGGTGCTTTCACTGTCTTGCTCAAATCATAAAGCGCTTCTGGTTAATATCATCGCATCACTACTGAAATCACGGCGGCATTGCATTGCATTGCCAGATAACTTATAATGCTTTTTCATTGCGCTGTATGTTTCAAGCAGATCTCATCTGACTCAACAGCACGAATCTGCGAATTGATTCACGAATCACGATAGAAATACCGTGACCATTAGGTATGTAGAACTATATTTTTTTCAAAATGTATTGAAATTATCTGACCATACGAGCAACTGTTCAATTCCCTCTCGCAGTTGCGTGCTCAACTTCTTATTTTTATATTTGAGACAAACGGCGTTGTACCGGTATAACCAGGTAGTTTTAATGCCTCTTCATTGGACTGCATTTTTCTAGTAGATCCGGTCAGTTTTTTAGTAAATTGATACGACAGATTTTGAATGGAAACGCGGTATCGTGTTACCTCAAAGAAATCTATTTTTTTAATTATTTAAAATTTACATAATATTTTTTGTTCTTAAGGAGTATTTTATCAGCTGTTATACCTAAGCTTGTTTTTGTTATACCTTGGCTTACTTAAGCCCTCTGGTGGCTTTCAATTGAAATTATCGACCAAATTTTACACTGTTCCAGTGATTCCACAGATTTCAGTGACTAGTCTCTAGTCGAACCCAGGTCGAAAGATGCAAATAGAGCGCCATCTAATGATAATGGTAAACGCGAATCCACCATAAAAAATAATAATATGCCTTTTGCGTCATCATCATTTCAGGTGTACACATTTCCCTCAACAATAATGTAGATCTGAAAAAAAAAAATGCTTTGAATGTAGGTCACTGTTAAAAATGGGAGGTTTTCATATTTTCGAAATCCTTGGAATGCCAATTTCTGCCAGATTTCGTATCTGCCACTGACAAGCGAAAGTATTGTTCGACGGTGAAAACAATGGGACAGGTTCTTCCATTTAAACGAGTTGTTTCCACAGTCCATCATCGTCGGGTTGCGAAAGTCGTGAGCGAATGGCTGTCCATGCTTTTTAGAACGAGATGAAGAAAAAAAAAAAAAAGAGAAGGCTATTTATTTTTTTCTGTCTGCGATCTTAGCCAAATTACACCTGAAAAAAGGATTCGGTGATATTGAAAGCAGCTTACTCATTGAAAGTGATCTTTTGACGCGTTGTTAATGCTTCACCTTCATGGTTTTGGTGTTCGTTCTTTTAGCAGACACGACTTACTTTTCGATACGAGATGATCGATTCGATTCGATACTATATTGAGATTTTATGCAAGAATTAGTTTGCGAGTTGGTCAACATTGTCATTTAAATAATAAATAATTATTTAACAAAGCTATTATACACAACAAATATTGATGATGTTAAATATACTGTATTATCGCTACGATTCCGGGAATGAGCATGTAAAATTTCTAAAATAAAAAGCAACATTTTAAAATGTTTATTACATTGTACGAGTAATCAGATTTTATGCACTAAAAAATAAAACCTCCATAAACCTTTGTTGGCATCAAAATTAGCATTTGATGCGGCATTTTTGCACATGTCTACACCAAGAACGGCGGCCAAAACGCAATCTGTTCACTGATGCGTTGCATAAAGGCAGTGTTGGGTTCGTTCCTTTTAAAATGAAACTCGTTACAGACCCCGTTCCGCATAAGAAAAAAATAACCCGTTTCAGTTCCAACACAAAATTGATAAAAAACGTAACAGTTCCTATATTTCTTTTTCAAAAGGAACCTGGAACGTTTTGATGCCGTTCCCGTTCCTTCGACTAAAAAATAAAAATAAAGAGTAGATATTTAGTTTTTTTAAATTTAACTTTAGTTTTTAAAAAATTTAAAAAATGTTCTGCACCACACAGTAAAAGGAACACTTTTTCCAGTTCCTGAAAAAAGGAACGAAACAATGCCAATCGTTCGTTCTTAAGAAAATGAACGTAGGCGTTCCAAAGGTTCCTCGGAAAAGGACCCCGTTCCTAGGAACGAAACATTTCCGTTCCGTTTCTACCCAATGCTGCCCCAAGGCGTAGTGTTTGCGATCGCCGCATGGGTCGCATATTTATCTTACGTAATAAAACTTAAAAAAAAATTATTTCACGTCGCTCACATAACCGCTGTTCCGGTCCGTGTCTGGCAATCGGCGAGTGCATATATATAAAGTGCAATTCGTCTTACTAATTGAATCGTCCTAATTGCGAGACTTTAATTAGATTGCGCAAGCATACACGTGCATATTCTAAGCGGGACAAAACTAACCGCGCGGACACCCTGTAATTCGTTTTATTTTTTTATTATTTTTTTTTTGTTTGCCTCACGTTGTTGACGATTACGAAGTTTGGGTGGGGTGTTGCGCAGGTTGGAGGGGGAGGACCGAAGTGCTAATTTGAGGGGAATTAGGTTAGGCGAATATGCACCATAAAGTCCCGCATGGGGGCTGTATGGTTTTTCTTACGCCTGTGTAACTGTAATTAAAACGATACCCCAAATCTTTTATTAACACGTCTGTGGAAATTAAAGAACCCGCTAGAGGAAAGTGCTTTTTCCCAGATGACAATATAAAAGATGTTTTTTGTTTCGTGTGCATTGTAGGTCTACTTTTGTAATGCGAAAATCTTGGCTGGTACCGGCGTATGTTTCCTTATTGGTAAAACAAATTGGGCAAAACTAATTAATGCTCGTGAGAAATTGTGGACGCAGCTTTGGCCACATCCCGCTAGGATCGGGATTGTCTGTGTCTATAAATCAAATATAGGCGCCATAGGCTTTAGACATATGATATGACTCGTACTTTAATATAAGTAGAAATGGCGTTAAACGTCACGGCTCACCTATTTCGTCTTTTTATGCAAATTATTTTACAGTGCACCACTTTGTTTATGATAACTATTTATTTGGAGAGAGTGAATGAGTTAATTTTAATTGACTAGCTGCTAGTTATTTTTATCTATTTATGGAAATCCCCCGTTTATTCGAACTTGTTTGTGAGTCTGTCGAATATTGTTTGAATTTAAATCGAGTAATTGGCAAACTTTTATTTTCGAAGAGAAAATTTACAAATGCGACGTTAAAATTAAAAGTACGGTACGTGAAGAAACACGAGTAGTATACGCCGTCAATTTGTGAGCCAGTGAGTAGATACAAAAATATTTTTTAAATTCTAATTTAGGATAATGGAGAAGGCCCGAAGGTACGTTCTTTCGTTTTTTGAAGCGTACAGTTTAGAAACATCAACTAATTTAGCTTCATTCATGAAGTCTAGCTCGATAACGCCACGAGCCATTTCAATTTTATTTTTTTATTTTCTAAGTTACAATGTGGTAAACATCAGACATAGAAAAATCTCGTGAACTTTTAGACATTTTCAAAAATTCCCTTATGTTTTTCCCTGTTTCGCTGACTCGCGTGTACATCATGTTCATTATCGTAAATCCTTGACAGGCTCATGTAACTTTCCCCGTGCAAATAGTACTCTTGTACATTTAACATATCTCGTACTTTTTCACAGAGGTAAAAAGATAACAACCAAAAAACACCTGCGGTCGAAGAACGTGTGGGATGTTCAAAATTGTGACGCACGAAATGCGGGAATGGGGAAATGGTAAAACTTCAAGATTTAATATGACATTGACGTGAAATGAAGGACCTGTCGCAATGAACATAAAGTGCCTGCCGGCGGAACTCATCATAGTTATAATTTTTATTTTACACTATAATTTTTAAAAATAAAATAATGTAAAAAGAAATACCACCCCACTAGACGTTTGTTTTCGGGGAACGCTCGACCAATTTGAATGAAATTTTACACCACCATTCAGATATTTAAAAAAATGAAATGCTAGAAAGATGAATATATATATTTTTTCTTTCTTAATCACACGCGTTTAAGATAGCTAAGTCACATTTTCTGAAAGAAACAACAATCAAATAAAATGGAAAGCGTGACACCAGCGTTACACGATTGAAGGAACAAGGGATAGAAATAAGGGATAGGAATAATTTCTTTCATATAAGGAATATGAATAAGGAATAGGAGCTGGTATAGCCAAACTTCATTCACTCCCGAGCTACCGGACAGGCAACCCAGGAGGAGTTAGCCACCCCTTAGCCTCAGCCGAGGCCTTGGCTATGAAGAGTGACACCAGTATCCCAGGATCAAATAAACGAGAGCCTGTGACGGGAATCGAACCCGGAATTGCTCGCTCCGGAGTATGTTGCCATACCCACAGAGCTAGACGGGATGTACGTTATTTTGATAATAGCTGTGAAGTTAATAATAATTAGGGTGATTCGGTCGCAACTTTTATCTGCGGTTAAAAAAATATTTTCGCTAGCTGTTGATTGAAAGGTGTAATGTTATCTTAGTCTCGTTAATTTTGCATTGGGGTCAGTATTAAATTAGGCAAAGCTATGACAATAAGTGGAACAGCATCAGCATAAATATACATGAGCCATAAAGTATTCAATATAATTAGCAGTTCAGCACTATCCGTGAACCGGGACCAACAGGGACCCCGCGACATTTTAACGTTGGTGTTGGGTTCGGTAGTGTTCGATTGATGTTGTGCCCTCTGATGTTGACACCTCAATCCCCTAGTTTATCTCCGTGCCTCACGCTGTGCAGCCAAAACCGAGAAATCAGCCGTCAGTGGCAAAGTGAAATCTTCTCCCAAAATAAGATATTGTTTTTCCTTTCACTTTCCTAATTGCGATGCCGGACTTCCAAACCGGCAAGAAAATTGCTACTTCCTGTAGGTTTGAAATTGCTGGTTACCCGCTTCTATAGCTTCATCAAATGGGTTTCCTCCCCTCTATCTTCTAAATTAGCTATACGAGGCTAATGTAGCAGTTTGCTGTTAAAAAGGCCGCGGATTGTGTACCTTAGTCGGAATAACATTTTGCGATAGCGTACCCCTTTTGTTGGTGGTTTTGACTTAACACATTAGCGGGGGCTTTTGTTCTGGGAACACCTGCAACTAATCTGATTGTAATCATCAGATCTTTTTTTTTTTTGCCAGGATAGCTCTCTCTTGTCATGTTAATACTTTAAATAAGTTTAATACGTTCGTATCATAGTGATCGATAGGAGAATTAACGTAGTACTTCCTCCTTTTTCATAATATTAATTTTGAACCAGACGGCAGCCCTTTCGTAAAGCCACAAGGGTTGCCCCCCGCCTCGGCTCTCTGCGCGTTTTCGGTGGGAAAAAAGCATTTTCGAAAATCGCCGTCAAACGCAACCCTCGATGCCTTAGGAGTGCAGCAACAACAGATGGAAAGACCAATTTAATAAAAAAAATTACCTTTTTCACAAGACGGCTTCATTTTAAAACTATATTTTTACTCTTATTTTTATTTTTTATTATTATTTGACATCACTGTCACGTGTTATCATGATGCGAATTGTTGTGTATTGTAATGTGTATTGTATTCGAATTAAAATTCCCGCGTTAATTTCATCAGCATGTATATTGGGTTACGATCCTAAGTCAAAGGTCAATTCTCTAACCACTAGCCCAACAAGTCTTGAGCTAGTCAACAACCGGCTAGACAGGACATTTTGCTAAACTCTTGTTTTGCTGAAGGGTTCCTGTCTTTGTAGTTAAAAGCGTGAGGAATACAAGCGACGGAATAATTATTCGCATTTTTTCTTATTGCTATACGCTCGAGAAAGCCAATGGTAAGTCTATTATTAATTCAAATAACTATTATAATTAGCAATGACTTAATGTCACGGCGGTATTACTGATGAGATAAAGGCGTGAAGAGCCGATATCGCTGTTGTTTATTACAACCAAGGTCGATTCGGTTAACTTGCAGTCTAAACAAGTAATAATTAGCATAACCGAACGAATGTAAAAAAAATAGTAATAACGGCAAAAAAATGTCTGCATACATTTTGATTTAGTGTACGCTTTGGTTATACAACACCATTTTAGCGCGCGCACATGCCTCTCTCCAGATTTTTGAACGTGATGAGCCGACCAGTATATTAAGTGGCTGAGATTCACGCGCTTGTAGCGTGCATCCATGCGTGATACATATTCATGAGGAATATTCTGTTGGTTAACCCCACCTCTAAGGGATGAGAGAGAGAAACCCCTCGAAAAAAAATTTTAGTACCCTCCCCCCTCCGGTGCTGCACGCAACTTCGCTCACGTCAGTATATATTTTCGAAGGTCGTCGTAAATTAGGTGTCGGCTGATCACTCCGTAGTTGTTGTTTAAAAGCGAGGGTAAGTTGCTATTTACCGCCACCACCACGGGGATAAACATTCCACGCCGAGGCACAACTGCGTTTTTTTCTTATATACCTTGTCGTTGCGATGTTAAGAGCTGGTATCCACAAATAATCATCCCTAAGCGAACACTATAGGCCAGTTTTAAAGTGGTGTAGTTTGTCTATGGCCTGTGTGCTTGATAGCTATATCGCCAGGGTGCCCTCTGGTGGCGTTCGAAAGAATGAATTTATTCGTTTCATTTATTTCCTTTCGACTGACTGTCTCGGATTTTATTCCTCTCCTCGGCGCATAATCACCTCTGTTCCAGGGACATATTCTCACCAGTGCCCCGTAAAGGAATAAATTAGCGGTTTCGTTGGGAATTGAACCCAGGGCCGTCGAGCTACAAGCATTTTTCTCAGCCAAATTGCGGGTACATACTGCAATCGAAAACGGACCCAAAGTTTCACTAACTATCATTACTCACATTGTCTATATCGATGGCCGCCACCAACGGCGATTCGTGCACCCTGCCACAATGATGAAATAGGCGCCATCTAGCGTTAAAACGCAACCTCGATCTGTGCGAGGGCCCCGATGGCCTAAGCAATATTCTCGGGATACCAAAAAACAGCGAGGCCCGTCGGTTTCCAAATCTACCACCGCATTCATTTCATAGGCGAAGAGATTCATTTATGTTTTAACCCCTCCCACCCCCCTCGAAGTCATGTAAGACAACCCTCCACCCCCCTTTCTCTCTCTACCTGCACCCAGTGCACTGCTCAACAAAGCCAGCAGTCGTTTATCATTTTGATGAGGCGCCTTTTAGAGGTTAAAAATATGAACAAGTTCCGAATGTCCATTTTTAGATTTTCAGATACCGCTTCATTGCACTGGCGGAAGAATGGGGAGGAGGGGGCTTTAACAACAACAACAACACGGGCTTTTGACGTCTTGTACAAAACGTACGTAATATATGTATACGCGCTCATACATGTACATCCTACTTTTCTGTATATTAATTTGTTGTTGTTATTTTTGACAGATCACCAAACATCCCCTCACATATCTCCATAAAGATCGTACGAGGGTGCAGTAATCCTGTAGTGCACTAGGCGCTACGGTGATTTAAAAAAAAAAATAAAAAAAAGTAATGAAGTTGGAAGTACGTCCCTCACCCTAACGGCAATGAATAATTAAAGCGCCTGATGTTTTTATTTTTCCACAAACTTAAAATAAGGAATTTGTTTTGTTTTTGAAACATTTGTTAACCAACACCGTTATCTAATTTTTAAAAGGCTTCGAAATCTAAGACTATACAACTGGGTTCAATAAACCGAGCAGCGCTCGCAATGCGACCTTTCGCAAAAGTATGCCTATAGGACGATTCGTTAAAAAAAAATCGACTCTGGAAAGGTCGACCTCCACTTTGGAGTTTTTGTTTTGTACACGCACTACAAATGGATCTCAAAATTTGTACGAGTGCAGCGTTCTCATGTCTAAACAATACTCGTGACTCGATTCCCTTTCGTCCTCTCGATAATGAATTTTTCAACTCCTACTTTTTTTGTGGTGGTTGGTTTTGATGCATTTTTTTACAAACAATTTTACCGCGATGCTCGGCGTGATTTATGCTTATTCTTGTTTGTTTTTTACGATTCGACCGCCTCTCACGGCTGGTCTATTGAGCTCTTGGCACTGCTGTGGAGTGACCGAATTATTCTGATTAATTCATTTGCTGACGAAGTTTTTACTGGGAAAGACTGCTTGTATATTTAACGTGCTATCACAATGTCGTCTGCCTTCATGCAGTAAATTGAACATTTACATAATATCTCATGTCATTCCTTCTTCTAAAAACTTAAATAGGATGACAAATGATGCACTGCCATAACCATGATACACCAATGCAACCTACAAATCAAGATTTTTAGATGTGCCACACAGAAAGAGTTCGTGGTAGATTTTTTTCCTCATCACAGGAGCGGTCGTTGTTTCTCCTCAGTCCAAGGCATATGCTCATTACTCGTGATGAAAATTACATGGCATTATCTGGTGCTTAGACGCGCGTCTCCGATGATCGACGACGCTCCGTACAAATCTTGACCGTGCTTTCTTTTTCGTCAACGTCAGAGGACCGCGCTCCGATGACTCGGAGGCTCTTCTCGAAAGC
The DNA here is from genome assembly GCA_033995665.1 of Melogona broelemanni. Lineage (NCBI taxonomy): Eukaryota > Metazoa > Arthropoda > Diplopoda > Chordeumatida > Chordeumatidae > Melogona > Melogona broelemanni. The sequence goes on from JAUJYS010005542.1 coordinate 10,608, forward strand.
TTTCATCAGAGTTTTATGGGATGGGTTTCTGTGTGATGAAAGCGAATATTATGTGTTTTGAACTACCGAGCAACACAGACTATGAACTTCATCCTGTTTTTTGTTTTAAATGCATGTCTTTAAAACTATTACCCATTAATTTACAAATATGTTGATATTACAATTGTTTACTAGTTATTTTTTTTAATTGACAATGAAATTTTCTCCTAATAATTAATAATTAAAGAATTTAGTTACCACAATCTTATTAATTTCTTACGTTTGAAGATATATGAAGAAATAATGTTTATAATATAAGTTTTTTACCATATAAAACTCATCGAACGTCCACAATGCGTGATTTATTCCAGTCACAAAAGGACGTGCAGCCAT
>JAUJYS010005543.1:0-10979 GCA_033995665.1 Melogona broelemanni
GGCTGCACTGGGAATCGAACCCAGATCCGCTGGTTGGCGAGCGAGCACGCTACCTCTCGGCCACAGCGGACGGACGGCTATAAACCAAGACACAATTGCGATGAATTTTTTGGGGCAAAATAAAAGTTATGATGCGAAAGGACTGCTCAAAATAGTTCAAAGGTTCGCTTGTATTTACTCCATACTGGTATTTGTGCCAAATTTCATAACAATCCGATAATTTTTAGCTGAGTTACTGAGCTACGGCGGGAGGGGTTCGCATATTTATGACTCACGGTGTTTATACCCGTCTGGTAGATGCGAAATACCAAAGGTCGTCGATCTGGGGGTGCGTTTGACCCTTTGGTTTAATCAATTGGATGGCGGTATGGGCGTCATGCGCGATAGAGCCGAAATGACGGACGTGCTGCTACCCCGAATATCTTTGACATGTCGGGCGGAAAATGTGGGGATTTTTCTGAGAAACGATCGTTGGGAATCAGGTGTGCGAGGATCTCGACAAGGGAAAATGGTTTTCTAGGTTTTTTTGGATACGTATGACAACAGATGCGATTGTCGCGCCTGGATACACAAATCCGAGTAACGTGGAACCGATCCGGTCGGATCTGCTTGTCTCGGTTTTTGCGACAGAACGTAACCCGTTTTTTTTTTCCATTCTATGTGCAAGATGTTGAAAACCATACCGGCTTCCTGTCTTGAGTATAATAAATAGTAACGTGAGATTCGAACGTGATTTGAGATTTGTGACATGATGCGTCTTGAAATCGAGGCCGTCTTTTTTATCATTAGTTGGGAGAAAAGATATGATGTCGTTTCCAAAGAAAGACGGGGAGAAAATTCCGTTAGCATTCCTCGCGGAATGGGTAAAACAAACTGGTAAAACTCTCCAATGTTTCCAGATGTGATTTGCTCGTGATAAAAATGTGTAATTTAAAAAATATAATATTTTTAGTAGCGCTTGGACAATTTTTTAATGTTTGTACCAGTGTGTAAAATTGGCATCTCCTCATAGCTAAGCTGGTTGAATGTACTATGGTTCTGGGTTCGATTCCCTGTGAGTGCTTTTGTTTAAACGATCCTGGAGTACCGGCAATGAAATTGGTTACTCCTATTTATTATAATTAGTCACTCCTATTTATTATAATTACCGGTAGTCACTCCTATTCGGGTTGAGGTGAATTAATTTCTTGGTCGCAATGGATGTTGTCAAAAGGTTTCACGCGATAAAACTAAGGTGATAATGACGAATAAATATTGTAGTTGAGAATTATTTATAAATAATTGGTTATTTTTATTTCACGTGGTACGTGGTAACCATTTTGTTTCATTTAATTTGCCCGCAAACATTGACTACCCACAGTGCAAAGCGCAGTCCTATTTCAGGGCGTAGACGTTCAACCAGCGTCAAAATCTATTCAACGCTTTTCTTCGTTCACTCTCAGCGCGCGTTCTAAATCAATTTAGCGTCTTCAGGCAGCAGCCGATTTGGCTATAATTAAAATACGGGTTTTTTGGACATGGTGGAACGCGAATTGGTAACCGGGAATTGCGCCCGTCGCCGAACGCGCTGCGCATTGGCTGTATTCAATCACTGCTCGCTCTGTAAGCATGTCTGATTCTATCAGGAAATTATATTCCATTCTCAATGGAGAGACGGTCGTCTGGGAAAAACAAATTTGTTTGTACAGTTTGCAACAAATTGTACATTTTTTAAGTGCCGCCAGCGAAAGTGCTTCAGTACACATACAAAAAAAATAGACCGGCATTCCTATGTATGCAACAGCTTCCAGGAGTGAATGGAACTTCACCATGTCTACTTCCATTAGAGCGGTATAGCCGCCGCGGTCGTGGTTGGCAATCGTAAGCGACTGCAGCGACGTTCAGTGCCCGATTCGCTTTCCTATTAGCGAACACGTGCACAAATGGAGCGCTATGCTTCTTTCCCCGTAAAGGAATAATTTTGTTTCTCGTTGCATCATGGTTGTAGTCCCACCTGAACTCTTCCGTTGCTGTAGTCAAGGTAATTTTTCGGGCGTTTATTGGATATTAGGCTGGTTAATTGATACGGAATAGCGAAAGTACATTTTATCTAGTCTGAATTAATTATTGTTGGGCGCGACTGCCTCGCCTGGGTAGGCTCCATTCGCTCGTGCTGGAAACTGTGTCGTAGCAGGAGCTATTTTCAAACGTACCATTCACCTTGCCAAGAAATGTGTACATTTTTCATTCAATTTATCTTCAGCTGCACCACTTACTGGAGGCTGGCGCGCGCTGTTTCCAACTAAGTTAGCGGGTTTTTTTTCTCGTTCCCTTTTTTTTTCTCTGTTACCTTTTTTTCTCTTCTCTTACGATCAGCACCTAACTTTTTATCTCTGGTTTTTCGCCCTCATTTTCTCGTCTATTTTGTTCATAAACTTTTTACTTTCCCGGCGCTGAGAGTCTCTCTCTCACGTAGCAGAGAATGGGACTAACTACTCGCTTCACTCACTCCACTTTTTATGACGTTTTCTTACGTGAGCGTGTGTCTATATAGCGCCGTCGCAATAATTTGCGCCAAATACCAACTGTCGTGACGTCGATAAAATTTGGATGTGTTCTCGCGCGCACGAATAATTGATATTTTTCAAGAATGTCTTCGTTGGTAGAATTGGTGGTCTCTTCCATTCAGTAGTTGTCGTCACTAAAGGACGAAAATATTTTCAAATCTTGGCTGCGGAAAATGAATAATGCAAAAAAAAAAAAAAAAGCGCAGTCTTAACACGTTAACGTCGTGCGAGAAAATTAAATTTTTTCCATTTGAAATCTAATTTTTCCAACACAATTTCAATCTGCTAGTAGTTTTCTAATAGCGCTCAAGTTTGAAATGAGTTGGTCACATTGTACGTTTGTGTGTGATTAAGAAAGACAATTTCCACTCTCCCATTGCCATAGGCATGAGCTGCAAAGAGTGTATTGTGATTTTTTACTGTTCAAACGAATTTAAAATACACACTTTTTTTTAAATGATAAAATAATTCAAACTTGATCAATCAAAAGATCAATTCTAATTCATTTATAGATTTAAAAAAATATATATTTTGAATTCGGTCGCACGGTCTCCAAAGCAGTTACAAAATGAGAAAGAGTTATAAAATGAGAAATTATTTCTGCTCTACCGACACTCAATAGATGTTAAACAAAAAAAAAACCCAATTTACATTTAGTTTCTGTTCATATTTTATTTCCATGAAACAACTCCGCCATCTTGTACAAACTCTAGGCGTATAGTTGTTAATAATGAAGTCATGACCCAATGGCATTACAGACTATTCAAGTTCCACGAGTACATGCTGTCGAGATATCCAACCATTTCCCCTTTCTATTTATTGAAATAAATTGAGCAGGTTGCTTTTTTGTCGAACAGTTTTCCTTGCCATTTGCCGTTCCCTTTCGTCCCAGTCGCAACGACGGCACTTTAATGCCACTCCCCCGGGATGCGGCCTATCCGCTTCTGCAACCGATGTCACGTGTACACATGCTCCGGTATACATACGGGCCCAATACAAACATGCCGTAGAAAAAAAACGATCTTGCTTCACTGCAGTGCATTTAATCATGGAAATGAATTCTCCTTCAAATCAATGTCTATGTAGGCCAGCCCGCTATTGCTGGCCACGATGTTGCTGCGTATAGGTTGGGAGTCCATTGAGTAGCTGTTTGACATGAGTGGTGCTACTAGTTTATGCAACGAAAACCAAAGAGATGTAGGACGACGATGCCCGGATCCGTTGAATTATCACGGGCGAGCAAGTTAGCGGCGTTTTCTGTTGTCGATGTCGATGAACGTGGACGTTTATTGAACTAACAATATATAATTATATTTTTAATGTTTATTAAACTGTGGAAAAAAATATTTATTATATACATGTATTTGCAACCCTTAAAAAAATTGGCGATTTTCATTACCTGTTTCTTATTTGTATGTCAATGTTGAACTCGTAACTAATTTCATTTTATTTCTTTATTTTCTAGGTAAGTTTCATATTTGGACAAACCGAACTCCGGTGCCTCTTTTTTTATCTGTTTCCTGTCTTCACGCTAGATGGCGCTTTAAGTTGTTGTGGTAAGCAGGATAACTTTTTTTAATTCGGGTTATGGGAAGAATGGTTTGGCGACAGGTAATCCGTTTAGCCGCACGGATGAGGATGCATTCCTACATTACGGATGAGGATGCATTGCGTATTGCGTTTGAACTGACTTAAGCTGCGCCACATGACGCGTGACGTCACTGTTGATTTTATATTCAGCTGCACATTAGTGTACTTGAGCGTTCAAAACACCAAAATAGCTATTGAAGGTATGTATTTTGAATGAGTTGGGTGTAATTGTACCATGTTTTTTTTTCTGGTCAATCGCAGAGAACTAGCTGCATTTTTGCAGGGTTCAAAGCCACTCGGTTAGTCAGGGATAGTTAGGGCAAAATTCTGAATAGATTTGAATTTGGAACTACGAAGCGCATACCGCAAGTAACCTTTTCTGAACACGCCCACCCATGTGCACCAGAGTGGCATTCCGGGTTTGGCACGCGAACAGCATCGATCAGTTGCCCTTCACCAATGAACGAAGGTCATCTTTGTATAATGACGAATCGGTTTATCGTGGTCCGATCCCCCTGCTCCCCCACGCAATGCAGATTCCTCCCGTTCATTCATGATCGTAAAGTTGCTGTTGAGCTCTCTCGTGCTCCGTTGGCCTGTGTGGTAGGCTCCTAATACATCACCGTAGTCGTTTATCAGACTGGGTGGGTGGAATCTGTAACTGTGCGCTTGCCGCAATTGACTATGGCTTCTGATGCACTTTAACCAATGTTGAGTAGGAAACGAACGGAAAAGTTCCGTTTCTTGGATCTGGTTCCTTTTTTGACTAACTTGGTGCATCCGTATATGGCCGTGAGGTAGCGTGCTCGCTCGCCAACCAGCGGATCTGGGTTCGATTCCCAGTGCAGCCGATCATTGGATTGGTTTGTAGTACTGCGCGGAGGAAGGCAATGGCAAACCACCTCTGTATTAGAATAAAACACCTCTGTATTAAATATTAGAAGCCAAGAAAAACGCAGGTGTCGGGGAATTGAGGGTCGGGGTCCAGAGATGACACGCTGCTGTTAACAAACCAGTCCCAGGACTAACCAACAAAACTTTTCCCCCGCCATAGACCCCCCCAAGGGGCTGCTTGCGGGTTCAATTTGTACATGAAATTTAGGAATGCCTAGGTTCTTTTTGAGGAACTGTAACGCGGGTTCATTTTCTGTATAGAGTTCCCTTTGACAAGACCTTCCATTTTCTACGAGCACAATTGCCCAATGTGAGGAGTTTTATATCAGCAAACAGAAATTACTAAAGATTATAATCTGTTGAAAGCTTTTGATTCTGTGCATTATTTACTCAGTGAATTAGGCGATTTATTCTTTGTCGTTTCGCCATTTTCAGATTGTGGGCAGTGATTAGGCTGTTATGCGGTGCGGCCTATTGACCGAGTAGTTTATCTGTTGAATCCGTATACCTCCGGATACACATCCTGCTCAAAGATGTCCGATTGCGTGCCGAGATTATACGTTTGAATCTCATTTCGAACGTAAATTATTTAAAGTACGTCCGCCCCACGTGCGGCTAATAGCTGATGCAGAGATGGTTAAGCAGAAACTATAAACCTGTGGATGAAGGACCTGCAAAGTCGGTATAAGACAGTAGGCATACGGTATTTTTGCCATCAAATTTTTTTTAGAATGAATGTAAAACACATTTGAGTTGTTTTATTGAAATTTCTTCGAACAACGTTGTCACATACCACTCTCTGGCAACATTAATTTCCTCAAATTCAACATTGCCGCAGCGCCCGTTAAAAAGTGTTCTCGGGTATACGAGCGATATTTTATTGCGCGTCTCCACTATATACTAATGCGCGTGACACTATAAAATATAACTCGATAAAAATTCAAATTGCATTCCAGTGATGTGTTGAATTTTAAGCGAATACATCTATTTCGTTTGTAGCGGCTTCCCCCCCCCCGAGTCGCTGTGATGTAGGGATATCAGTTAATGGAGACTCGATCTCAATGGCGACCTGCCACTTTAAGAAGGCCTGACCTCACAAAAAATTATATAATTTATTGCTATCAAATTATGAGTCGCGAGCAACCTCTGACGACAGTATAGAAGCCTAATTTTTCTTTAATGCATTCCAAGTACATTTTTGTATTTGTAGCAACGCGGTCTGTGCAAGCTGAAGGTGGCCGGTTTTTTTGCCCCTGATTTTTCTTAAGTTGGCAACCAGCATGTACGCGGCGAGCTAAACATTGAGGGCGCTGTATGTAGCGATTGCTCATATTTAGGGGCAGCTTTAAGATGGTTGGAGGTAGTCTAAAAATAAGTAACCATAAAATGGCAAAATGGCGATGCACGAAAAATGACGAAATAGGATATTAAATTAAAAAATATAGATAATTGGCGTTACACTATTAACGAGAAAGAAATGTGATTCTTTCGAAAGCGGATTTGCAGTTAAGGATACGAAAAGTAATTTTAGAAAAACGAAACTATAAATGTATGATGGGAGACAATTTAGTCAGTCAGTTACGGGGGCAAATCACGAAACATAAGCTTTTAACGGTTACGTCACTCTCGAGCGTAAAGAAAGGATAGAAATTTTAAGTTTTTCAAATTGTTTTATGCGTTACAACGGCGTTAGGTATGGTCAGTTTAGTTCACAAAGTTTTTCAAATTTTAGTGTATAATGTAAACGTCAGGGCCGATCTACAAACTCAGTAATAGATGTAGTTTGGTGTAGAAGCTATTTAAAAAATGGAATTTAGATTCGTTTTTCAGGGATTTTTACTGGTAGTTGGAATATTTATATATTTCTTATATAATTTGTTACTCAGATAAATCGCGTTGTTACCTATACTGCCCTAGTCAAGTCGGAATTTATTTTAATTTCTTCTAATTAACTTCTTTCACGTAACTTACAAACATAATTTTAAATCGATTTTCCATGACAATTTGACGCAGGCATCCAAGTAGATTAAAATGGTCATCAATGGTCATTAAAATGTTCATCTCCAATATAATCCAAGGTCATGCTTGCGTAGAAACATAGATAACACAAGAAGCACAAATAAAATAATTCGCCGAACGGAGTTATCCAAGAAACCATCGCAGGTGGCTGGCAGAGAGACGAACTAGTATCGAATAGTGCTTATTTTAGATTTACCATTCCGTGGCGACAATTAATCATGCTTCTTAGGTCATGTTTCAGAACCTATAACATGTACCTATCTACCTATCTATTTTTTAAGTCACCGTAACGCCTAGTGCACTACAGGATTACTGCACCCTCGTGTATCTGTGGAGATATGTGAGGGGCAGGGAAGGGAAGGGGGTTGGTAGCTGTAATAGCCAGGCTGCAGGATCCACCCCTAAGCTCTGGACTCCCTAATGGATGCTCAGGGGTGACGCCAGTACCCCAGGCTAACGAATAAACGAAAGCATGCGCCGGGAATCGGACCGTCGGCTTCGTAGGATGTCGCCATACCCACTGAGCCATCGGTTAACACCTACAACGCGAATTTAACATTTTGTGCAAACACGCAATCTCGTACATCGTTTCTCATCTCAGTTTGGCGAATTATTATTTTATTTGTGCGTCTTGTGTCATGTTTGTTTCTACGTAACCTTGTATTGACTTTAAATAGATGGGCAAAACTGCAACGGTGTGCTGTCAGTATTCCTTTACATGATCATATTGTACTAGTACGTTTACAGTTTGGTAACTGCTCGCATAGCGTATGTTGACTTGTACTTGTTCTGCCGCGAAAAGCCTACTTCAACATGCCAACACGAATAATCCTGGAATTGTCGTACTCTCTAAACGGGTGGGTGAGGGTCATGTGTACAGTGGACGGGGGCAATGGCGGAGGGACTATAAAGTGAAGCGAGGGGAAACTATCCGGTTTCCTGTCCTCCCGTTGCAGGACGCGTTGAAACCGCAAGAGCCCGTTTATCATCTCGAATTGCGCATATTTTAATGGCGCGTGGCAGCGGGAATAAAACATCGTTTTGGTGACCGCTTTGCGAAATGGGTGGAAGGGGGGTGGGGACTATTTTTCCCCACCGCGAGTTCTTCTCGTAATGCGAGGATCATTGGGCGGGGATGCGTCAGCCATCATCGCTGTTTACGTTTACCAACACCGATTCCGTGCTCCTTGGATTCATACCAGAGATTCACAAATTTCCGGACCATATTTATAGTTTTTAAACGGTTACAAAAGCACTGGATGAGATGTTTTACCTCAAGAGCTTTTTTTCGGCTAGTGAGACTTGTGGTCGGTATGCCGTAACATGTTTCGACATGTATATAAGTATTTAAAAAACTATAAGAGATTCTGTACCCTTCGTGTTGCTTAGTGTCGAGTTAATGTGGCCATGTCGGTGGTGTAGTGGTTATAGCGTTCGTCTTCAATGCCCCTGGTCGCGGGTTCAATTCCGGACCTCGACATCTGTAATTTTTCTTTGGAAAGAGCCGTGACAATCTAATATCAGGTACACGTTAATGATCCCTGACATTCATAAATCAGAATTATCTTGTTTGTGTAAAGGCACTATGTTAGCTTCCCAATACAGACAACGTTGTAGCGAATTTTGTTCAATTAATTAAATTCTAGACTTTGGTGATTTTGGATCCAACTCATTGTCGGAACTAGGTGACGATATATTTTTATTCTAGTTAAGCAATCCATGCCGTTAGACATGGTGAAAGTCCCATATTTTTAAGGAATGAAATTGAAATGTTACCTTTGACAAGCACCGACAGAAAGTCTGGAATCATCTCTCGAGAGATAAGCAGAGACATTGCCACAGAGTTGATGTCAAAAATTCACGTCTAAAAGAAATCCAGCTCGGTGAAATCGGTCATCTCCACTGACTGGCTTAACGCACCCCTTCGCACGCGAGATGTTTTTGAGGATGCGCACGTCCAAAACCAGAGACTCAGGGAGGGAGAGAGGAGAGGGAACGTGTTATGACGGAAATATATTATGCAAGTTTCGTAGATCGCATACATTTTTCCTCCCTTTTCGGCGCGAGCCTCGCATTATTCGATATTTTATTGCTGTAGGGGGAAAAGCGATTACAGTGTGATGAAAGTTGGAATTGGAAAGGGGGTTTGCATGAATGACATTCACTTTTATGTAAATGATTCATTCTTCTTTCGCTTGGTCACTTTGACCGCGGTCCGTCTAGAATATGGCCTCTGTGCATGACAATTATTGACGCCCTCTGGTGAGGCTTCATAGTATCAGTTGGTTCTTCGATCGATGGTGCTAAAACTATCGATGGATTTTTTTACCATCGATTGTCAAGTGTTGTCAACGCGTAACGGAGTGCGCCCCCTAGTAATAAAACAAATCACATATTGGATTAAGCGCATTTATATACGATAGTGGGTACTTTTCTGCATTGTGGTATTTAATATTAGCAAACTACTCGTAAATTCCCCGAAAAAATTTCAGGGTTAAAATATATTCTTGTAATTTTATTTATGTATGAGTTGATAGTTCATACTATTTGTTCTACACATTTGTATAAACGAAGTCGGGACACAGATTATAAATATTATGCAATTATTTATAATTTGTTTTCGACAAAACTTTTGACTGATGTTCAAAGATGACCCAAAAACACAGCATGACGTCAATCTTAATTTCATGCTATTTTGAACTCATTTTATATGTTCGACATTTTGATCCGCTTGAAACAGTCGACGAAGGATAATTATCATCAATTTCGTATATTTTTGTGCAGCTGTCTCCTTTTTTCAAGACGTATCCGTCTTATCTCTTTGAACACGGCGCTGGGAAACACTTCAAACATCGTTAGCCAATATGCCGTAAATTCCCCGCGTTCGAAAAGAAAACTATGTTCGCCACCAACTCGTGTTTCCGCCAATTTATCCATAAAGCCGGGCTTCCTGGTGTTGGAAATGGCGGGGGGCCGGTAGTATTATGTCAGATAGGCTAATGGGTGTCCTCGTAAAAATGTTTTTTTGAACAACGGCCCTCTCAACCGCCCCCCCCTCATCTTCCATCCCACCTCCTACATGCTTTAATTAGACTCGGCTCACTTAATTAATCGTCAAACCGAGTTTCAGCGACGTTGATGGTTCGTCGTGAAACACATTTTTATGGTGTCCGAGATGCTGTTAACTTTTCGTTGGGATGGGCACGCGTCCCCTGCCTGTCCTCTCTCTCTCTCTCTCTCTCTCTCTCATCATGGTGAACCGGATTGTGTGGTGCGCAAAAAATGTACTCCATCTAGAAATCCTCTCTAAATTACAACTCATCAAATATTGAATGTAATAAAATTGTACGGCGAATTACATTATGATTTTCCTTAAAATGTTTTTAGACATAGACAAAAATTTGACATAAGCACTGCTTGTATTCCAGTTCTGTTTGCGCTCATATTCTCAAAGTGCTGGAAAATCTCAACCATAGTCAGAGCGCTAAGACAAGCGCGAAGTGCTTAGATTGCGCACATACCCGTGCGTAGCTCAATAGCAGGACTTTCAACATGCGATGAAATTTGATTTCTGAAAAATATCTGGTATAATAAAATAAAATTAGTGGTTTCGTTTCAGATGTGATGCATTAATATATGAGTTATTTTAGCTGAACATTTTGCATTTTTAAAGTTTCTAATTAAAGGCGACAATCCTTACTGAATACAATTATTTATTTTTATTTATTGGTAATCAAAGATGAATAATATAACACCAGGAAATTGTGTACTCTAACCGCATGTGTAATTATGGAGTACTTTGAAATCGAACACATGGTTTGCGGTCTATCACTGTGTTACGACGACCGTACTAATTTGTTGGCTAAGTTACACGTTCAAGACATGAGCGACCTGAAAATACGGTGTCGAGTGGGGTGCGTAGCGAAACTG
>JAUJYS010005544.1:0-10978 GCA_033995665.1 Melogona broelemanni
TTCTGCCGGGAATCGAACCCGGGACCACCCGCTTAGTAGTCTATGATTATAGCCACTGTACCACGGGGGCCGCACCCCCCCCCCTTATTTTTTCAAATTTGCCACTCAAGGTTGGCAAATTTGAAAAAAATATTAATTGTACAAGTACTGTAAAAATAGATATAAGAATATTCCGAAACAAAAATATTTTTCAATAAAAAATCTTCGTAAAAGTGACTGATAAAATAATGAGTACTGAAACTACCGGTACAATAAATATGTTTTATTTATTCATTGCCTACGGTAAAAAGTGAAATAGCCAAAGCGACCAGCAGTTCTTCGATTACCTCGAAATGGGTCATTAAAATATTGCCACGCATTATAAGGATCTGACATTGAGACTTCTTCGAATCGAGAATCTCATTGTAAGTTTCTCGGTATTATTTTATTACGGCATTTAAAATTAAATATGTTACCCTTTAACTGGTAATTCTCTGAGCAGGATCTCTTTGGTCGACCGCACGTGTCTGTACTCACAATAGCCGAAACTAATAATCCAAGTGGTGGAGGAGGTGAAAGGTTCACGTCGTAGGCCGCTAAATCCCAAGATCCCTGATTCTTCGAAGCGGCTCAACCGTTGTCATAGGCCGCACTTGATGCGCCGGACAATACGGTAATTGGCATTAGCCTAACTCCCCATACAGAGCAGCTTACAACCCCATAACCATCACTTTCTAACATCCCAACGGCGGCATTTACCCGTCGCCCCCTCATTCTATATCGGCTTTTGCCACGAAATGTACCTTTTCCCTTCTGGTTCGCCCATCTTCCCTCCCAACAAATAAACCCACCACCCACCGCCAGCTTGACGGCGTCCTATCTGCTGGAACCGAGGGATGGTGGAGACAGGGGGGTGGTGGTGGTGGTGGTGGAGGAGGTTGGAATGGATCCGTGAGCCTGTGCCGTGCTCCGCGCGTGGAAGATAAGACGGGGAGAGAACATTTCGAGATAGGACGCCGGCATCGAGAGAAAGGTCTTGTATAGGACCACCTATCTGAATATACAGTATGTGGGAGGCCAAGAAAAATGCGCGTGGCAAAACGGTCGCCTCATAAGTCACAGGCGAGCCGCCATCGCGCTCTCGTTTTCCCCACTTCCAATGGCGATCCACGTGAGACCCTCTAACCAGGTTAGTTGGAATGCAAATAGATAGTTTAAGGTGTAAATGCACTTTTGAGGTGTATAGGATTTCATGAAATTTCTATTCCATTGTATTGTAATTTTGCAATATCCTACAGGAATTTTATCATACTCTATACATGTACAGCTAAATAGTGCATTTTTATCGTGTTGTAATATTACCACAAGGCACTGCGGAAAAAGAGAATAAATATGTAAAAGAATAGTCTTTTACTTCTATGTCACTGTTAAGGATTAGTGGAAATTAAAGTTAAAAAAAAACGTTTCCAGACGATAGAGCATGTGCCTGTCTTGTCGCAATCCAGGGTTCCACTCCTTTTTCAGGCTCTCATTCATCCGATCTTCGGATACTTGTGTGCCTATCCGCAATTGCTGAAGCGATTATAGGGGAACATAATCTTCGGTTGCCATATTCGTTTAAGTGATGACAATTGAAAACATAAATGAACGTCTATCCCTCAGCATAAACAATACAAGTGTAAAGTAGGCGTAGCAATTTCTTTTTAGTTTTTCCTAGGCATAATTTTGGAACCCATTGAGTGAAGGTTCCCATCAATGTTCATCTTTACGGCGTGGTGCAGATCATTTTCTTCGTCTGGCTAAACTTGACGTTTCATTTTTAAACCTTAGAAAGTGCTTCTCATAACATCTGCGTGGTGTTGACGGCAAGCAAATAGTTAAAACGATTACGCATTTTTTGCATCCAATGTGCTATCATTTTTCAACATTTCTACTTGTCGTTATTTACTATGAAGAGTGATTTTCACGTCTAAATCTTGTTTTCTCCTGCATTTTTGAATACGTCATGACATTTTTTCTAGTGACCGTTGTAAATGCGGCCACTTTTGGATGAAGAGCTACTTTTGGGTTTTCTGCAGCCATTTTTCACTTATTTTTCCCTACTTTCTCTTTAGTATACAATACAAAAATAGCTGAGATTCAAATTTACAAATTACAAATGGGTAATAAAATTAGAATGTAATAATAATATTTGTATATTTCTTTTGCTTTATGCCAACCAACAATTACATTTGTATTACAATATATTTTTCTTCTTCTTGCAGGCAACGACATCTTCCTGGTCCGGAATTCCTCATTCGGTAAGTTCTTCACTTTTTTCATCGTCACCCCACATTTTCTGTTGGTCTGAAATCCAACCGTAGCTAGCAAAACATTAATTCTCGCGCATTTATTCCGAATTCATTATCGATTTTGAATTGCAAAGAGTGTTATCCCCGTTGTGGGGGAACTGCCCTCGCGTGCGCGCGCGAGTTCTAGTCAGCGCGCCAGTATTTTGCACATTTCACCTGCTCTCGTGTCTTTCATTTGAAGATCAGCGCCCTCTTCGTCTTTTGGCTGCTACGTCGCTCGCTCGCCGCCGCAGCCACGCGCTCGCGAATTTTATCCCCCGGGCGGCATGCCAATTTTCTTCGCTTATATGTAAAGATGCGATTTTCCACCCCTTTTTCTCCGACGCTCCCCTTCTCTTCTCTTTCTCCCACCTCCACCTCTTCCCACCCGTCCAATATTTGCCATCTTCTTCTTTCTTTCACCTACCTCGCCGCAACCTCCTTTTTAGTCTGGTGATCCCCACTTTTTTATCTTCTTCCCTCCGCCGCCGCGCGTCCTTCGGCTTGGCTGATCTTTCAGTTGCCGCTCTCGCGCATAGAGGCACGCGTTTTTTTATTTTGAAGCATCTCCATCTTCCCTCTCTCTTTCGTCTTTTCGCTGCTCTTCAGAAACTTCATTTGCGGCTGCGCACAGCTCGGGGGTTTACAGTTGAGGACATTCCAGACGTGATGCAGCCTCCTTAAGTAAATCATTTTCGTAAGCGAAAACATTACTGTAAATTAATATTTATGAAGACAGTATATAACTATCGTCCTAGCTTCAGTGTTTTCCCAAATGTCGCAAGAAACGGCTGTTTCCAATTTTCTTTGAGTTGACTCCATGTACAAGAAATGCAAATGAATAACATGATGGCTTGATGAGCATTTGCGGAATGTACGAGTACATGTATAGTTGGTTAACCTTGTTTTTACATTACGTGAATATTTTCATCAATCATGTATTATCAAACAACTTGAAACATTCGACGACGTTTATTTATCAGAATCTGAAATTGGCATTCAGTAATCACTTGTGTGTAAACAGAACGATTTGTATGGATCTCGCTTATCACTACTCGCTCGGTTCGGCGATTTATATGGACTCGTACATGAGCGTCACGTTTTCATTTGTTCCTGCTAATACAAACGTGGATCACTTGTTACTTTTGGCAAAGCGATTGACTTACTCAAATGGTAATAGAAAGGTGAATCGTCTATCAGAGCATATTTAATTAAAAATAAAGAGTTTGAAGAATTTAAAATAAGTGAGCCAAAGCGCAAGCTAAAGTACACATAGCGATATTATTTACACTTTTCAATTGGGGTCGGATTTTTAAACCAATGGCAGTTCATTATTATTTCGTCTTACTTCAGGCGTCGACGTGATCCTGGTCGTGCTGTAGCTAGCCCCTAGTGTCGAACTTGAACGTGAAAAGAGAACGCGCGCGCGGGCACACACAGACACGGTTGGACCGCGAGCGAGACTGTGAAAATGGCAAAAGGTATCGCTATTTTGAGAAAAAGAGCTGGAAATAAATTTTCAAGTCACCCTCTTCCCGACACCCCACTTTTAGCCGGGCCGCCGCCACCATCGTCTCTGTCGTCGTCGTCGTGGCATCTATCTCATATCCTCCTCCCTCTTTCTCCTCCTCCGCCACCTACTTGCCTGCCGCGGGGCCCTTATTCCAATCTCTCAATCCCTTTTTACTTTCCCGCTGCTGTGTTTGGGTTTTTGATTTCATGTTTGGCCGGCGGTAAAGGCTTACTGATATGTACGAGCACGCGGGAAGATGGTGGGGGGAGGGGATGGCGCGTAAGATTGAAGCCAGATCGAAATTGGACTAGCTTCCTTTTGTTTTTCTCAACCTGGATGGAGTTCCTCTAGAGACTCGCTGTCCAAATACATGTGTGTGGATAATAAAGTTAAGTTGCTCGATTCAGGTCTAAATGGGCAAAACTCCATCAGCCTCGTTTTGCTCGACTTGAAAACGTGGCTTTTGAATTTGTTAAGATTTTATCAATATTTTATCGATATTTAATCGTAATTTTATCGAAGTTAAGTGCGATCAGGACCGAGTGAGCGAAACTTCAACAGCTTCATATTAAAACATCGCTTTTCAATTAATGAGGTTTTATCGATATTTCATTTGTCGTAGCTCGGTGATCCGTTATGTGTGCGGCGATCCCGGGTTCGATTCCTGGTTCGGACTTTTGTTATTCGACCCTGAGGTTCTTTAGAAAATATGCCCCTTTACAATAGCTCGAACGATTAGATTATCCGTTGCATAACGTGATAATAACTTTCTTGGAATTCAGTAGATACGGGGTCCAATATTGGTAATTGTTCATTGGCTAGAAATGCTTCATTATTATTAGGGGTTTTTGTGCGTGAACGAATAAAGCAAAACTAGTCATGTATGATTTGATAAATGCTGGGCTATCCAGCAAAAAATATCAAATACTTCCAGGGAATTATTTCACACACCGTACACATGCTGTATACATCGGAATCATTTAGTTTTGCTCGTACGAGGGTCTCAAGAGAACATGGTTTGCGTGGATAACTTATTTACATGAAAATGTTTTTTGTCTGCTGTATGGCGGCGAGCCTTTGACGTTGACAAACTATTTTCTGGGTTTGATGCGATTTTAGCGTTGGTAACTATTGATGCTCTTCTATATACTCGCGGTTTTAAAGGACATATATGTTTGTCGATGCTTCATGGCAGATCTTTTAGTCAATAAAAAAGTACTTCCTGTTGTAGAAAGAAAAAAATCTAATAGCTTTGAAATGAAATATTTTTTGTTTATTTATTTCTGTGTCATAAGTCGACATGAATAGCTGTGAGCAAGATTTATATTTTTCTTTTTCTAGGATATCATTTTATTAGCTCACATGGTAGGTTCATTTAAAAGAAACCAGTGACATTATAAGATTCTAAAGCGTTATGAACATGATAAAGTCTAAGAGGTGGCCGGGCACCAGTCATACTAAATTATGTGATACAAGTGTAGCGAAATATTTTCTTTTACTACTGGAATTCCTTTGTCATTACTTGTTTTTGTAACGATCGTTAAAAATTCCACATCAGGCGAATTTCAACCTGATTGTGTACTTTGAATCGTTGAGGATTGAGAATGTCCATGCAATAGGCCTATAGGAAATGTGAAATTGATCTCACAGAACCATCCATGCGTGAACATATGTTAGCGCGAGGTGAACTGAACGAGTCTACTTGTTTAGCCAATGTCAATAAATATCCACTCGTTCAGCGGCACGATTTTTAAGTAGACAAACGCAATTTGTTTAGATCAGTGGTTTGAAAACCATGTTGCACCAAGAAACACAGGCGTATATTTTCCTTCTAATTAATTAGGTCTTTGATAGAAGAGCCATCACAAATATAAATTGAAGCTAAACCATTTGCAATTATTTTCGGAAGATTCTGAATGAGTGTCCTGCACGATAATAAAATCTCATAAAGAATTTTTTCGCAAGGCATTTGGCAGAAAATCTTCAACAAAATTGAACAAAATCGATAACATGTTTTTTGTTTTTCGTATTCTGAAGGAGGCGAATTATTAAAATTAGTTCGAACACGATGCGGCGGCATTCCATGTTTCCATAACCGAATTGTTACCTGTATATTAAAGAAGAAAGGTTTGCGCACCACTGTTGGAAATTATCGTGTCGCATCTCTTAATGTGTGCACTGTGTGTCTGTGCCGTATATCTAGTCAGATATGTTTGCTCATACAGATGTACTGTATTATGCTTGCTGGTGCAAGAATATATGTCCCTAGCGGGCTGGCTGCATCTTTCCCCGAGCACAGATTATCTTCCTGAGCTCGACATCTACCGTGATGTACATCATCGTACCGTGCACTAAGAAAATTTCCATAAAAGTTTGACTAGATGAAAAAGCTTGTCATAAAATGTCTCAATTTTCGATCAATCGAGTTTGCCCCTTATAGAAAGGCAAACACGTAGTACACCAATGCATTGCTGGATTTAGATGAAAAGCAATTCGTGCACCAAGTCACCAAATAAATGAGAGAACTGAAGTTTTTCTTTCGTGGTTAGGTTTTTAATTAATTAGAAATGAAGAGGTATCGGTGTCACATTGGATGAAGTTCTTGTCTTCTTTATCCTAAATGCGGGTTCACTTTCCGACCGAAACCTAAATTTCCATACGAGAGACATTCGTTCACATGTCTTTTTCTGGAATGGAAGTAAAGCAGTGGGACCGGGCCTGTACGTTGTCGAGTGCACGTTAATGATGCCTACGTAAGTCGGAAGCCTAGGCTAGGTAAAATTACAAACGATCAGGTCACTCCATGTGTGGTGAGTTTTGTTGGATGCGGATACGGATGCGGATATACGGGATACTTATCTTTTTTGGCGCTGGGCCTGACGAGTATATGCGCACGTTCTGCGCGTTGCCGGCGCTGTAGCTAGGTGGCTGATCAGTTGATCCTCCATTTGAGGCAGTAGGGAAGACGACGTTGCGGCACTTGTCGGCTTGTCTGTCCCGAGCCGACCCCATCTCCCGACGTGACTGGCGTCACCGCAATTTCGGTGACGTTTGATAGACGCGTATCCTATACCGTGTTATGCCCCCATTTTCCCCTGCGCGCCGCTCCGCTCCGCAAATTAACCTGAAATTGAAACTGGCGCGCGACCACAGCGACACCTGGTGGAGAACGGTGTAGTTGCTTTTGCCACCTCGCCCAACAACCAACACATATGTTTTTATAACGAGCGGCAATGTAGCGATGGTCAATTTGGGTAGTGCATTTTCCAGGTTTTGCGCCATGTTTAGTCATTTTGTTTAGGCTTAATACCTGTATTCACTGGAGATTGAAATTGGGGCAATATTAATTTATTTATTTTTTGTTACAAAATACTTATGTGCTGATTTACTGTGATTTACTTTTTAAATGGAACTGTGTTGGTCTACAATCAGGTTTGCCAAAGTCAAGATTGTACTTTTAAAATTGTTCAATTATTGTAGTGAATTATTTATGTAATTCTACAAGAAATTTTGCATCCCCGAGTTACTTTGGCAATATGTGAGGGGGCATATTTATTGCAGTACACCCGAATCGAATAAACAAAATCCCGGGCCAGGAATCGAACCCTAGATTGCCGTATGGCCGCCGGTTGCAATAACGACTGGGCTACGACGGGTCGTATCGGAAATGGCACCTGCACCTACCATCGACGATGCCGGGATTCGAACATCGTTCCCTAAATTCACACGGGCAGTAAGTACCTTTTTTCGTCGCTTTTGTTCATTGCCACTGTGTTACGACATTGCGAGATTGTGGCGGGCGCCCGGCCTTCGGTTCGCCGCAGAACTAACCGAGGAAACGCGCACGGGTGGGAAGGAGAGGGAGAGATTTTCATTCGCCGTCGTTTGTCGAGGCTTTACACCCCCTTCGAAGTCGTCTTTTGAGCTTCAACCGACGCCATTCTTTTAATTATTGCGGTGTACGACTAAAGTCTTCTTCGGCGTGTTGTTTTCCTTTTGGCGTGTCGCGCGCGCTACCTAACGTCAAACGTGATCGACGACGCGCCCGTGGCTTTTATATACCGAACGTGTGACTGGTTGCGCGCCGTCATTCCTTCACACTAGCACCGACGGCGCGACCTCCCGAGACCCGAAGCTCGAGCTGTTCTGCGTCAATTTAATTATGACCATGTTTTTGGTTTTGAGTTCGAATTTACCACTAGATGGCACCGGTTCAGTGTTCTCTTTGTCCAAAGTCGTGGTGTCATTTTTTTAGAACAATTTCGCTGTCCGGCACTGAGAAGTGTAACCTGCGGCGACAATTGACACTCTGAAATTAATGAAAGAGGCATGCAATAAAAATGGTTTTTGATTATTTCACAATCGTTAATACTAATGGTCACCTGGTGTTTGTATATTCTATCAAATAAATTAATGCGTTATCGTCTCGCAGTGGTGATCCGCCTAAGCGTTCATTTAGTATTTAGTATTATTTAGTTCATTTAGTTACCAAGTACAATGTCGCCGCAGTGGAATAGTAGAACTTCAGTAGCATTAAGTGTTGGCGAGACTCATAAATCTTCATTTTCAATCCCAGTAGACATTTCTTAATCGCATATTTTTCTGCTTCACAAATAATTTTTAGGTTATAATGCTTTTAATCAGGTGTGGGCACAACTTACAACAACGTAATTTTATCTTATCGCTCTTCAAAATTCCAAAATCCCGTGTTTCTCTTGGGGATCTCACGATGATATCGATGGTAGGCTGCAACCACTCAAATGCCACAGAAAATCACCTCGCGCAGATCCCTTAATTCCTCCCTACTCGCTAACCCCTTTGCTACCCTCACAATGCCCAATTTCCTCCGTTGCGCATCATTCCCGCCATCCCTTTCCCCCCCCCATCTCCCCTAGACAACGTATATTGCAATGCGCTCACTGGCGCACATGTTGACAACGAATCCACCAAATTCGATTAATTAAATTTATTGGATCAAAATACAGTGGAAAACGTGGCCTGCGTATGTACACATGCATTGCTTTAGATTTCGTGCGCCACCAGCGCAAATACAACAAGAACGGCGCTCCAATTGCGTCACCCCCATCACCTTCTCCTCCTCCACTCCCCCTGTTGTTGTTGTTCCCCCGTGCTTTAAACACCCACAACCACCCCACCAACACCGTAAATTTGGTCCCCCGACGTGCGGGGCACGTACCACGTGCTCGCCTCCCGGCATGCAACGCGTGTGTCGCTGCACTCGCGCACGAGCGAGTAGGCGAGAGTGAAAAGAATGCGGGCGCGCGTCGTGCGGTGAGGTGGTCGTTGTCATGGTTACGAGTCGGCCGAGTTCCGTGATTGGTTGTCCCTTCTGTGACGTCGTCGCGCGCGGATATGCGTGTGTATGTGTGTGTCGGTGGTGATGGTGATGGTGGATAGCGGTGCGGGTCGAATGTGCGGAGGGATATATATGGGTGCTTCGGTATTTCATGTTACCTCGAACTAAATTGGGGAGAGGAGTTTAGTGTGGAGGGGTGGTGGTGAGGAGGAGGATAAGGAGGAGGAAGAAGAGAGCTCTGCGCTGTCGAAATAATAAAGAAAGGGGGTCCAACTTAATTCACGCGTGTTCGACGAAATAGAATGTTTCGGTTTATGGCATTTCGCGCCCGTCTTCCTATATCGATCCGAGAGGCTTACTTGCGCGATGCAGTGAAGGTATCAGAAGCGAGCTGCCTTCATGAGACTCTGCATTTGACCTTATTCTGCTGCATGATCTTGATTTTAATTCATGCTTATTTATTCGTAAATTCTTAATTTGAATATTTGTGTTTCCAATATGGTACCTTGAGACAATATGATTCTGCGTTTTTTTTTGTTCTTTGTATTTTTAATATACATGTACTGTATATATATGTTTGTGCGTTTTCGTTAGTAAATTAGAAAACGTAGTATTGAAAAAGAAATTGTAACATTTGCATCTGATTGTAAGAAATTGTTATATTCCAGTTATGTTGCAGTTTTTGATTTCAAGGCTAAATATATTACCAAATGCGATTAATTAATAGACGAAATAATTTTTTTTCACTCAGATTATGATGCTCTCAGGACTTACGTTTACTAATCTACTCTACTTGCAAACTGTTTGACGTTAAGTAGGGCGGGTCTGGCGGCGATATTAAATAGATAAAATATTTCACCGGCTGAACGATAACCACTCCATAATGTTAGGCGCAAATTGCAAAATAGTTCACTGATAAATTTTTTCAATCATTTCCTTCGGTCGTCGTAGCTCAGACGTTAGAGCTGTGGAGTGGCTATCTTGGGTTCGATTCCCGGCTGTGGCCCTCGCTTATTCGATTCCAGGTTTTTGGTGAAAATGTATCCCTCTACAAATGGTCAAGCGTTTAGAGAGTTACAGACAATCATTAAGTGTTAAAAAAAAGTTACAAACTTTTTCTTTTTAAATTCAGTTGCAATCGAGTTCATGGTAGATTGGAATTTTTATGTTGAATAAAAGGGCTCCAAGTTGGTATTTCGGTGCAGGTCGGTGCGGTTCAAACGACCCGATATAAAAAAAAACCCGAGCACACAAAATTATATTTGTTGTCCGCACGATTCCAGTCTCACGAAAAACCAAAGTAATGACTCCGAATATTATTTACGACGCGTTGACCGCGGCCTCATGTGGTCGCCATTTCCCCGTTTTTCGTCCTGTGAGTTTCACGCTGCGCGACTGATCGACCTTTTTCCTCGGCGCGCGCGTTCTAAATTCGGCGGATGATAACGATGATGGTGACGACCAACGTTAATTGGGTGGTTGGGGGGTGGGGAGAGATGATGCGGGAATGGGGGATGGGATGAGGGTGATGTTCGGTTGGTTGCCGTAAGACGGAAGGTCGAACACGGCTAGGAAGAATAGCGCGAGCTGGGAACGGCTTAGTTCCGCGGTGAGCCGCTTGGAACCGCCGCTGGTCCGCGTCACCTATCCAGGCCGGACTATAATTCCTCTGCGGCCTACGAAATTCTGTTGACCGCAGAAGTGAGACGCGACCATTTAGTCGCCAGTTACTTAGGCCGTTCTGTGTCAGAAAGCGACATTCGGTTGTTGTTATGATCCGTCGAGTCGTTTCCGATTCCTGGTGACGCCATGGACAAGTGCTCTCCAACTGGGCCGATT
>JAUJYS010005545.1:0-10977 GCA_033995665.1 Melogona broelemanni
GAACCCGGGACCGTTGGCTTCGTAGCATGTCCCCATACCCACTGAGCCATCGGTTCGTACAAACCTATCTTCCTAGTCATTTAAATTCATCATAAGGAGATAACAACCTGCACATCAGTTTTTTTTTTTAAATAACTATCTACAGTCAACTAAGACGTTCTGCGCCAGTGTAGCCAATAAGGGTGGCTACACGAACAATTCTACTGCGAACCATTAGGAAAACAGCTCATTCATCGCCTCCCTGGTGGCCACCATCGACAATAGGAAAAACAGCTTACTCCCCAGTCGACTCTTGTACCCGCACCACAAATAACCTATTCGCCGTCAGCGCGAACACGCAGTTATCCGTCACCTGCATCCCCAACACCTCCTCCGCCTCCAGTGCCACAACCTGCTGGCGGGCCACGGCCGCCACCCGTCGCCCCGTCTTCCGGTTCCGTAAGTCGCTGGCCAGGGCACTGGGTCGATGGTAGAGGTAGAGGTGACGACGCGAGTCGCTCAGCACCACGTAGGCGTGGCCGGGCGAACAGGAGAGGAATTTGCGTTCGATCTTGCTGGCCAGGACGTAGCCGAGGGCGTTGAAGGTGGCCACGTGGCGGCAGCACCAATCAGGGGTGGTTGTGGTGGGTTGCCAGAGGAGGCCATCGACGTCGTGGCGGACGCAGAAGGTGGGCATTTGTCCAGGGCGGCTGGGTGGACTGAATAGCCACTGGTGACTGGATAGGCACACCTGTTGGGACACACACGATGGTATTATTTAAATTGTATACAATTCAATTGCGGTCGTGGTTGCCCAGGTGGTAGAGCAACCGCCGGTGGTACGGCGATCTCGGGTTCGATTCCCGGCGCGTGCTCTCGACTTTTTTTTTAACGGGGGAAATTCCCCTCACTAAGTGAATATCATTGCAGGAGATTCTGTAACCTTCGTGTTGCGTAGGCAATATGTGAACACATTTTTCAAATTGCTTCAAATTTTTCCTTGAGTGTGGTATTTTTCAAATAATTTACTTCATTACTAATAATCTTTTATTCTTACCTCGTTTGTTATTCGATGAGATTCGCCGCAAAATCTTGAGAAGACGTAAGAGTCCACCGGAAACGAGTCGCATTCCTCCAGCTGTTGAGGGTTCATGAATCCCATTGGCTGACCTTGACCAGGAGGATTCTACAGAGACCCAACAAATATGACATCACTATCTTTAAAAAAAAAATGTTTTAGACGTAAGAGATCGAGAATCATCGAGAAACAAGAAATAATTTTTAAAAACTGACCAGCTGATCGGACGTGAGATGGGCCAGTCGCTGTTGAATCTCATCCATCAGGCTGCTGTCCAGAACTTCTTCGCCGCTCGTATCCCCTTTGACCAGTTCGCTCCACATCAAGCCCGGTTGAGCTTTAGTCAGCGTCACCTCAATTCTACGAGTTAAGAAATCAAGCGATTCAAATTTTGTATTACAAAAAGTTACACGACAAAACAATTATGAACGTTCCAACAAATCTTTCACCACTCAGCATATTTTTTAATCGTAGGAACGGAAATAGACCAAGGTTCCTTTTGAAAAGGAACTAGAAACGGTCAGGCTCCTTTTAATTTCTGTAGGAACTGGAACGGGTTCCATTTTTCCTATAAAGAACGGAAACTGGAAAGTGATCCTTATAAAAAAAAACGAACCCCAACACGGCGCTGTTTCCCAACCTGGAACTTGAACCAAGTGGCTCGACAAAACTCAAGAGAATGAATACAGTGGCGCCCTCTACAGTAACTCACTGGTTATCCATTCGCGTCCACGTGCTGGCTTCCGTGTCCACCGTTGCGAACAGGGGTCCGTCCAACACCACCAGTCCGCTCTTGAGCTTGAAGAGCAGGTGGTTGGTGAGCAGCTTGTACTCCACTTCACCCTTGGCCACACCTTCGGCCAGTCGAAATAGAACGGTGACGTCTTCCGTGGTCTGAGTCCAGGCGTAGGCTGGCGTTTTGGCTGCCGGACACGAAATAAAAAAAAAATCCGAAAAATTTAATTGAAAGGTGGCAGCAAAAATATGAAACCGGGAATCGAACCAGGGTTTGTCGCACAGCCGCATTTCTTTTTTTTTCTTCAGATTTATTGTAGTGGATTTTGTAGCATGGTCTGTACCGTATCCCTTTTCGCGATCTAGCCATATAGTGAGGGGAACATTTGTCACCAATTCCTATATCAAATAAACGAGAGCCCGCGCCGGTAATCGAACCCGGGACTGTCCATTTAATCGAATGGTAGAAGCAAAAAAAAATATACATGTAATAACCCGGGTTTATCACACAGCCGCATTTTCAAAAATAATTATTCAAATCATGAATAAAATGCTACAGAGTAATCTCAAATTTTTTTATTGATGATTCAAAAAATAATAATACTGTAAAATACAACATTTTAATTATTTTTTCAAAAGAAGAAAAAAGGGGAAAAAAAAAAGTAAAACAAAAAGTGCTATAAGAACGTGTTTGACATTGAGCAAAAACGCGATAAATAACAGGAAATACCGTCACCAGTACCTTGTGCCGTCGTGTCCTTTTCAGACGGGAGACTATCCGGTTCCAGTTCCTTGGCCGAGTCGTGTACAAACCGGAAACGGGATTCGCTAACCAGGCCCAGCCCCCGACCACCGGGTTCCAGGGCCGCGTAGTCGATGCTGGAACAGCCGGCCAGACGACGCGTCCTTTCCAAGCTCCATACTCCCGTGTCAGCTGGACAAAAACATTCAAATATTATTGGAATTTTAAAAGACGCATATTTTCAACAGTATTTTGATAACAAAACCGGATTTTTAATAAATGAATGCAGAAGAATGCAAATAAGTGAAGATTGTTTAAAAACTGAACGCCACTAAATAAATGTAAATGGGAATTTTTAATGAATTGTCACAAAATAAAACAGTAGTTATGGGGCGGACACATTAGTTCGCACTCGATAGTAGTTAAGACTATCGATACTTACCTTTACACCGGAAGAGATATCCCCTTCCGGTTTCCGCCATGTTTTATTCTTGTTCCGATCTTCAGACATATGACTTGATGTCCGGAGAGAATCCGTCATTATCCAATGTATCGTATTAACCATCAAATAAAACTTATCAAAGACCTTCGTCGTTGAACTGAATTCCTGTCGTCTCCAGTTATGCTGTAGTTAAACTGTATTTTTTTTAGTTATGTGCCATAATGCCTAATTTTTTAAAAAAATAAGTTAATACATGTACATGTAAATAGAAGGATCACAATGGAGTCGTCCTAAAAAGATTCAGAGTAAGCATATTTTTATTTACCTAACTGAAGGGTGACCCATTCCAGGACGTTGGCAAACGACGACTTGATATCGGCTTCGAAATTTTCCACACTGGTCCTCTCCTCGATGTGCAGGAGCAGACAGTCCAAAGAGGAATAATTATCACCACCGAGAATGGCGTGCAGCAGAACAAATGGTTTGCCTGAAACGCATTCCTTTGAACTGAAGTGCTCCTAAGAAAAAAAATACATACACGTTAAACCAATTTGTCAATGTTAAAAAATTACCGTTGCTATCACTATCGTTACTACTATCACTAATCGTGCGATCCGTCTAGAAACAACTAACCTGCCAGTTCTCCAGTCCGGCACGGTTTTCGGAATGCAACATGTAGAGCGATCCGGCACCGTCGGCGACGACCGCGTACTCGGCACTGACGAACTGCACGGACACGTTATAGTGACCCGGCACCCGGGGCACCCGCTTGGGAATCCGGAACACCTGCTGGGGCTCACCCACCACAAAACTCTGCAAATGCGACCACAGATACTCAATTAATATTTAATCAAGCCAGTTACGAAACAAAAGCTTTTAAGATAATTCCATTCGTGTATTAAAAAGTTTTTGCCCCTCCCCACACTCTCTTTGCATGTATACTGACCGCTCCAAGCTGTTCGGCCTTGATCTGCAAGATGTCCCACTGTCGGTCCACGTAATAAACCTGATTTTCATTGTACGCGTCAATGTGCAGGTGATTGTGAAGGCTGAAGGATTTGATGTGCTGGTACGAGTAGAGGTCATCGGTCAATTTCACCTGGTCAATATCTGAAATACGGACACAATTGAGAATCGTGAAAACATGCATTGGACCACTAGATTGGGCAACTACTAGTTTGAGATCTGTGGACTTTTAGATTTTAGATTTAGGACTGGCCACATATCTACAAAATAGCTGCGTATGGACTACAACAACAATATTTGCTTCTAACAATATTGACATACAAGCTCTGGACATTCAAAATGAATCTCGACAACAGTCTCTGCCTTCAACACCAATATTTGTAACGCGTGCGTCGCTCCTGGATAAAATTACTCAAGACTTACCGGCGACATTTTTCTCGTACTGGGGCAACGGCTCCAGGGATAATTTGTAGCCGTCGAAGGTGCTGTTGATCAGGCTCCTATCTGGCCGCAATTCCACACGTTCAAGAACCATTTTTAAACACAATAAACGTTGAAATAAATCAATAAACAAACAATGCACTTTACACAAGGTCTGACACCTGACATAACTTTGGGCCGCGATACCTTCATGTATCAATCATTCTGGCTTCGGTATCGATACACCGATGTATCAAGCCGCCAATTACAAATACACATTGAGTCAAATATTGTTCGGTTTATTTTGTTTTTTGTTGGCCCGTATTTTAAATATTGCAATGATAATTATTTTTTAAGAACAAAATACAATAAAACCAGAAATAAAATATCTAGTTTCAATCAAGATTATCGCTCAATCGAGCCATTTTTTTTAACGAGATTCAAAAGTCAAAATCTTTTAAAAATCAGTCGAAAATGTTTACTAATTCTTTTATTTCGAAGAAACATTAGTCTACTAGTATTTGGCATTCCACTGTGTAAGAAGATAAAATAAATTTGACACAACTCCGATATAATCTGTGCAGTTTTATTTTAATGAAAAAATGTTTGGTTTTTTTGTTTTTTTTTGCCATCAAACGTGGCAAATATTGAAGACAAAAACTATTATTCGCAGCTAAAAATCACTGAACCGAAGAAATAAGAAAAAACAGTTACATAAGTTCAAAAAACAAAATCTAAACAATAATAATTCTTTACGACAAGAAAATAAAAATATGTCTCTCTCTCAAATAAAATATAACAAACAATAAATCCCGTTATTAAAATTGGCGGGTGCAAAAAATTCGACCCAGTGAGTATCAGAAACATGCACTTCTCGATTGCCGAACATCACCGGTATGTGTGGTACGAAAAAAAAAAGATAATAATACGGCTGAGCCAAAAAGACAAAAAAATAATAATAATACTAAATTCTAACGATCGCTCACTAAATGTTTTTGTGGAACATGCAAGGCTTTGGTCCGGTACAACTAGGGTTCCCCATATGCCTTTCGCCAGACAGCCACGTTATAACACATAAAAATATCCTGCTCGCGTTTACTAATATTAATAATGTATTTAGTTGGGTAGTGAAGAGGAGGGTGGGTGAAATGAAGATGACGACAAATTTAAGTCAAGACAAAAACGAAATAAATGAAAATGTCATAAAAATACATCAAGGTATCCTAAACAGTCGAAATAAGACAAAAAACATCATTTTCAGTGTGAATCTTTGTTAAAAATATCAATAAACGATTAGGTCATTAGTATTAGGTCATTTCAGTTCATGCTCTTGAATTGAAATTGACAAGTGATTGAAAAATAACGAAAGGTTCCGGGACAGCGACGAATAAAATAGGCTAACAGAGTCTGGCAAACTCTCGTTTAGCAATAATATGTAAACCTAATATTGAGATATCATTTTTAACTTTGGGATAACTTTTTTGAAACAACGTTAGTTCGTAGCGTTAGTTAATAAACGTTGTTCAAAAACTCACCCCAAACTTTAAATAATATTATAAAGAACGAGAGTTATATACAGATCTATCACGAATGATCACAAGCATCGCCTTAACGCCATTCGTGAGGAAGATCTATTCATATTATTTCGAAACGATAGTTAGCCAGACTCTGTTCGTCCATTTTCTCCGGCGCTGTCCAGGGACCTTGTTTGACCTAGAAGACGTCCTATCTCGACGTCCTAGTCGTTAAATATTATTACAGATTGAAAAATTATTTACTGATTGAAAAATAATTGATGATTATCATTTCGTATTTACGAATTACATCGATAAAATAATTACTCATGTTACGTTTTTGGTAAATTTTGACTGTAATGACTATATCTAGTGCCATCTCCATTTATTTCACTTAAAAATAACCTTAAAAAAATGTTTCGATCATCTCAAGTTTTCTACATAAAATATAAAGGCTGGTGGTTGGAGCGGATTTAAAACGAGAACTAATAACGACAAGCTGGCCTGCAGAACAGGAGATGCTAAGGAAAACATGTTTCGAATCTCAAACAATTCGATATTTCCTATGATTGTGTTCTCGTCTAAAAGTGGCAGCAGCAACCTCGATTTGAAAAAGTGGGACGGTGGGTGCTGAAAGAGACGATTATATATATTTATGTATATATACTGAATGTTGGACAGAAAATATGGTGAACAATCGACTCCCAACAACATCTCTCTCTCTCCTAAGACTCGACATAATTATTTGTGCGGTTCTTCGAACCGAAACATCGTGGTGGCACAGCCCTGAAAGTGGGGAACTATTATAGCTGGACAAAATAGCTAATATGGGGGATTAAGATATCTATTTTACAGGGTGAAAATTCTGAATTTTCTATTTTTTTTCTTTCTTTTATTATTTTGCTTTTTAACACGTGTTTGGAGGTTATGTTAAAAAGGAACGAAAACAGAAAATTAATTAGATAACCAACATTTTCTTATGATGTTTTATGTTATTTTTTATATGTAAATGATTTGGTCAAAGATTATGGCTATTGGGGTGCAATTTTTTATGGAATATACTGTAAATAAATTTATGATACTGTATACATAATTATAATGTTCTATGGTAGTAGTAATTAAATATAATTTTTTGACGTTATTAAATATAATTTGAGAAAATCCAGATTTCACACCCACATAGGACAAGTTGCCTGCCTACAACTCAAAAACTACTTCTAAACGCGATTCGACAAACACGTCCATACAAACCGCAATATATACGAGTATTAAACCCACGTGACACCCAAATATTGCCAGATTCATCATTGGACAACACATTTAGCAAAACTAGTCATATTTTTTAAATATATATTTACACCGACTTCCTGATGGGGACGGGGGTGAACATATACATGTCGTCCATTGTTAAGGTATTGCCAGACAACATTGTTGAGTTTTTTTGGGAAAGCTGTTCGATTTTTTTGAATTTCATAGCACATGTTGTGAGAGTATTTGAGTTGGTGGCGCCAAACGTGAGAAGGTTGCATCGAACAAACGACAATTTTCCACTGAACAAACGATAATTCGAAAAAAAAATTCGATGCTCTTAAAAAGTTAAAATCGAAAGTTAGCGGATTCAAATCAAACACAAATATAAAAAAAAAAAACGAAAAATAATTTTAATGTTAATAATTTCGATCTTCGTTTTTAGTGAAGAAAAATCTGTATCGCTTAATACATTCCATCGTAATTTAAGTAAACACTGGAATATTTTACAGACTTTCACATTGTCACATGATTTAATTTAAGTGACCACGAAATTAACTTTTAACGACTCATGGAAGCACAGCTACCCTCACAACAAGTGCATTAAATTCTAAAAAACAGTTGTCGAATAATCAGATGAGGTGCTCTCGTTTTTTAAGGCCAAAGACATCAACATACACACGCACTACTACACTGATTATCAGAGGCGACAACAGAACAAAAAACCTGAACTAGGGAAAAGGGGATAGATATTGTCCACCGAACGAAAAGGGGATCGATCCCACTTTCAGGGCTATCACATAAACGTCGATATTTACAAGAGGAATATCAATATTTGACCTATATGGGGCGATGGTGGTGGTAGTGGGGGGACGGCGATTTTGAACCCGGGTATGGCTGTAATCTCTGGTGGGTGTGGCTGCCAACCCCCCCTTTGCGCCACAAAATCAACCGTCCAGGCTCCCAGAACTTTCTTCCACTTCCTCAATGGGTTCGGTGACCTTCAGAGATTCAGCCTCCTGTCTTTCGCGCTCCAGATGCTGACGAACCTGCGACCGAGAAAGTGCAGAGACAACGAGATGAGAATGGGGAATTGAAATCCGTTAAACGAATGGGGGAACAAGTACAGTGCCGAAAAAGACAAATTTTTGTAAATAGAATTATTTTTCGGAGCTGTACACGTTCCACTACTAGTTTCATGTTAGACCGAAATAGATAGTGTTCTTAGGAGCCGTGTGGTGAAAACTTAAAAAATAAAGAATCCTTAACCAGGATTGGAGACGGCAACAATTGTGGTGTTCTCGTATTTTATTACGATAATAATAACGATACGGTATACGGTATATTTGTGTATACCGTATCGTTATTATTATCGTAATAAAATACGAGTCCACTACAATTGTTGCCGTCTCCATCCCTGGTCAAGGATCCTTTATTTTTCAAGACAGAAATAGACCTAAATAATTTCTAAAAAAAAATACTTTTTTTTAAGTTACAAATTTTGTTCATCGTTGACTCGTCTCAGTTCGGCGAATTTTTAATGTACATACAACTATCCATTTTTATTTTTGGCTAAAGTTGCAGCAGAGCCCCTTTCTTTTTAATTATTTTTTTAACCCGAATCAATCGGAAATTCTCATCTTGGCTCAACAACAAGTGCCTCTGATTATCAGTGCAAATTTAAAAATAAGAAATCCAAAAAAATAATAGAAACAACAAATATTTCCGAATAATTTCTAAAATTAGAAGAAAATCGACAAGCTATTTATTTCACCTTTTAAAATTAGGGCGTTTTGCAGATGAGAAAATAGTGCGAAATTTAGTTACCAAAATTCGAACGGGAGTTTTCTGGGCCATCGCTACGTGTCAATGTTCTAAATAACTATACTGCTACAGTGCTACCGTAGCATAACATAATTCTCATTAATACCTCGACAAATATCAATTACCATTACCATATGTAACTATCCTACTATATAAAAATACTATGTGCACAATCAAACAAAAATAAATTACTACAACGAACAATA
Organism: Melogona broelemanni; assembly: GCA_033995665.1. NCBI lineage: Eukaryota > Metazoa > Arthropoda > Diplopoda > Chordeumatida > Chordeumatidae > Melogona > Melogona broelemanni. Next base: position 9,155 of record JAUJYS010005545.1, read on the forward strand.
AATTTAGAAAACATATTGTAACGAAAAATAAATCTGCTGAAAAAACATACTCTAGCCCATTAAAATATAAAAATAATTAAATTAAATGACACATGCTTCGTATGAAACGCATGCACAAAAATAAAAAAAAATCATTGACACCACATTCCGCAAAACCAAGTCAAACTTCAACCTAGTTGTGGATTGACAACAGTTTTTTTTTTGCAGAACGTGAAGGTCGAAAAGTTAGCCAGCGGATGATTGAGAAAGAGAGTTAGTAATGAATGATGTTAGTAACTATTTGGAGTGGGGGGATGTTAGTGGTTAGTTAAGTGATGGTGGAGGGGAGTTCATGGGGGCGTTGATCAATAACTACCTAATAGTCGTCATCCTCAAAACTGGCCAACTCAGTGGCTCGTTCTCTCTCTCTCAGCCACTGTTCCCTGATCTTGAAAACCAAACATAGAACACGTAAGAAAAAATATAGATAAACACATGATATCAACGAACGTACAAGCAAACACATCGAATGAAATGATATGAAAAAGAGTAGGCGCTAAAGGACATGCCACATTAATACGAACAACTACGTTTGCGCAAGAAATGATTTTATTCAATGATTTATCTTTAATTTGTCTATGTCTCTTGCTAATAGGACGGTCGACGTGGATCATAGGAGCATCCAGGTTCCCTGATTACAGGATGAAATTTTTGGAATTTGATCCCAGTTCTCGAATGCGATAAATGAATTAATTTTATTTCCCAAAAATATAACGGTAAAAACGTTAATTTAAAAATAAAATGAAATATATAAAACGGTAATTTGTATAAAATTGCAAAAAACTAAATCGCGAACCTATCAATTAATCAATTGTTATTATTACTGCTCACTGAAGTGAATATCATTACAGGAGATTATATTATCGCTATAGCAATAAGCCCGCGCCAGGAATCGAGCCAGGGACTGACTGCACCGCAGACAATTGTGCAGAAATATTTATTTTAAATCACGCCGCACGCAAATTTTATTTTCAAAAATGTATTCTAAGTTTTAACCAATACTAATCAAATATTTTTGCAACTGAAAACTGAAGATAAATTTCTGAAAATTAGAAAAATAACAAATTACTGACAAATATTTCACAGCTTAATCCTCCAACCTAAAGTGCTCCTGTGACCGAAACATCAGCCTAAACAAAAAAATAATCCAAACTAGCACATGCCAATGTGCAAACTAGGTTAATCCAACTAAAGACAACAATCAACGAAACTAATGTAAGGCCCGTTGCGGATGCATTTTTAAAATCTTGTCTAGTGAATCAACAGGAGATTGTGGTCCCCTCTTTTTGCTTGGATAATGTCCGCGGAACACATTTTCATCAGCATCACGGGATCGAATAAACGAGAGCTTGCGCGGGGAAACGAACTCGGGACCAGTCGCATCACAGCCGGTTTGCAATACCAACTGACCGAATCGTACAAAAAACTCACCCTAGCTGATATTTTACATTTATCAGTAGAACCTAGTCCTATTCAGAAAAAAATACTTTTTTTTACGTCGTTGTGCTGCTCATCACCAAGTTTTCTCCCCCTTTCCCACCAAATCTAACTCAGTTGACCACTAGTCAGCAGCAGTCACTCACCTCTTCGGTCAACACCAAGATCCGTCCTTCCACAATTACAATTACAATTTGTACCCTCGAGCAGCCCCGGGTGCTGGGCCTATGGCGGGGGTCAAGTGACCAGTCTCTGAAATAACCTAGTTCGTTTTTTTTTAAATATCCTCCCTTCCTCTGTTGCGATCGAGGAATAGCCTCGGATCTCATATTAAATGTTTTATTTTA
>JAUJYS010005546.1:0-10975 GCA_033995665.1 Melogona broelemanni
ATTTTCAAGTTGCAAAAAAGGTGTACAACGCTTTTTTTTGGCCCCTGGCCTCAACTCCGAGAGTTAGTTAGCCAGGATCCCAAATCGATCAAACATAATCACAGTAAAGCAAGTAGGTAAAAAAAAAACAATAATATTAATCCCTGACAAAGAAAATTGTCACATTCAAAATTAGGTTGATAAACTCGTCAACCATTTGTTGTTTTTGGTAACGATCAAAGTACATATTCACTTAAGAAATCATGAAACAAGTTCACCAAATAAATTGTTATGGTATTAACAAACAATACAAAAAAAAAGAGAAAAAAATAAAAATCAAAAGTAATTGAGACGATCCTAGTTATTTATCAACACGAGGAAGACGTTACAGTTACCTTTACTTACAAAAACGAAAGGAAATAAACAGTGTCTAGTTACTAAAAAATAAAAATAACGAAAGTAATGACCTTTTTTCGAACGTTTCTCCCTAAAACTAGGCTTTTTCCTATCTCTAAAAATTGCTACCACATCCGTCCTGCCTAGGGCCGCAGGGAATCGAACCCGGGATCTTCGGATCCATGGACCGACACGCTATCCGTATGTTCAACGAGAATTCGAAGGGTAAACTTTAAAATTAAATTGTGTCCAGTCTCAAATTTGGTTTTTCATTCCATCGCTTTTTAAATAAATTTTTAATTCGGCAGTTTGTGCAGCTGTAGTGTGAAATGGTTCTAAGGTTTTCATTTTTATTGGAAATTATTTATATTTTTACTCCAAAAAAATATTTTGTCCCAACTGGTAGAGATGAAAAAAATCACTGATTTTATTTATGTTTAATCAGTTTTTCTCAATTAATTGTGGTTAAGATGAGTTTGCAGTGGCGTGGAACTAGTGGCTTAGTGGTTAGCGTGATCGCAGGTTCAATTCCCGACAGATATATCTTGAAAGTTTTATGCGAAAAAAATCGTACGCACGCTTTTCTTGGAAGTAGTCTAGCCACAAGTAGTTTAGCCGTCTTGGTCGATAGTAGGCAAACACTGATCGCTTAGGTGCTGATGGTATTTGCTCGCTTACCAGGGGCAGCACATGCATTGCTAGTTTCTTTTTTTTGGAGATGTGCGAGGGCAGGGAAGGGAAGGGAAGTGGGATGGCAGCTGGAACAGCCAGACTGCAGGATCCACCCCTAAGCTCTGAAATCCCTAATGGAAGCTCATGGGTGACGCCAGTACCCCATGCTAACGAATAAACGAAATCCTGCGCCGGGAATCGAACCCGGGACCGTCGGCTTCGTTGGATGTCCCCATACCCACTGAGCCATCGGTACGTACGATATTATCGATTATAAATCAACGAATTATTCAAATCATCAATCATGCAAATGCATAAAAAAACAGTTAACTTGGACGAGGCAGACTCGTCAATCCCGCTTAAAGGGTCCAGAAGTGCTACAGTCTGCCACTAGGATCGCATAATAGCTCCACGAATGCAATCACGAACGGCGACTTGCTTATGTAATGTGTACTGCGCATGGCGAGCATTTGCCATTCATACCTATCGAAGCATTGACACTTCGGAATTGTACAAATTTTGTCAGGACGCAAAAAGCTATTTATAGACACAATAATACGGGTGAACCACAAGCTGGCCTCCTACGAGCGAAAGAACGACATTCCTTTCTTTGCCAACTGGTTCGGAACCGTTTCGAGCATGCGGTCTCATTTTTTCTCGCCCCCAACATGGAAATTGAGACAAGGCCGATATACACGTTGCATACACACACGACTGTAAATAGTTATATGCAAACTGGTGTAGTATGGCGCTCGAGAAAACTTGACACGAATGCGACGTTATGCAATAGTCAGTCAAACATCATTTCGAGACACGGCAAATAATATTCATCCATGCATTTTTTTTTAACCTATCAAATAAATTTTGTAAACTGTTAATAAAGTCTCACTGATGAAACAAGAGTCTGATATCACCTGTCAAATATTTCCACTTTTTCAAGAAGACAATTTCTTGACGGAAGGCGCTTCTAAACTCGTGATGGTGGTGGGTTCAATTCCCGATCGAGACCTCCGGAATGGTAGTAAAGACACGGAACCCGTATCTTTACAATGACAAGTACACGTTAAATATCCCTACCAAGGCTAGGAAAAATTGCCAATAAACCCTTTACAGTTAAAAAATAAGTTGATTTTTATGAAACCCCCGACTCATCGACGCCCAGGCAGACGCGCTAACCAAAATCGACAAATTAAACAATATAACTTCTGCGCATGACAATTATTCGCACCATCTGTAGGCGTTTCTGAGTCTCAGTTGGGTAGGCCGATAATCGAAAAGCTATCAATGTTTTATTTTTGCCTTACCGTATCGATACTTTTTATTTAAAAAAAAAAATGAAATAACGCTCACTATAGCGCTCCCTGCGCCGGACAACCTCAATTTGACGAACCGAGCGCCACTATCGGCAACAATTGCAACCTCCCGTCACCTGTCACAAAACCTACAGTGCGCCACCTTCCGCTAAAAAGCAGAGTCCATACCGAACTGAATCGATCCGAAATTGCATAACAGCATCCGCATCGGGGGTCCGTTCAGACACATGTCATGTCAGACAGCAGTTAGCCATCAACAACCAAACCAACCACCACCAAAAAAAAAATCCCCGCTTTTAAACAAACACTCGATCGACGAGGAGAACGAGCCAACCCCCGTCGCGCACATATTTGTTTTATAGGTACCTACCCAACAAAAATAACAACAACAATTTATACTGCAGCGCGCAATACAACGGATATACGTACACGGTATACAGATACCGGGTATATTGCGTTATTTATGCACGTGCTCTTTCTCTCCGAAGGCAAAACGCGCAACCGGAGTGAGGAGGGGTATATTAAGTGGTAGGCGTATATATAGGTTTGGTAATGGAGGAGGTGAGGGGGGGGATGGTAAAATGTGGGAGGGCGGACTGGGCCGGTGGGCGGAAGAGCTACGACTGAGTGGGATTTGATATGAGATTTTTTCTGCAATGGTAGAGGGGGGAGTGATAGATCTCTGAGCGTTGCATTTTATAAATCGGGGGAATTAATATGGACAGATGATAAATAAACGGTAGCAGTGCTAGGCAAGAGCCGGGAAGGCGAAAAGAAAGCGCTCTGTGTATGAGGGTAGCCATAGATCTTTAAAAAAATGGTAACCTACTGAGACCCGCCAGCCACAGGTTAATAAACTATGCAATTATCTTATGATCACTACATTTAACTTTTGTACTTGTATATTACTTATTGCACCGCCGAACATGCCTAATATTTATTTTGTTATTAAATCTAATCTCTTGTACCCCTCCCATATCACCACGGCGACATAAGAAGCGACATTATGTCAGTCGTTGACATAATAATATTTTTGTTACGTCTCTTGTGCCGTCTACGGATCTTGATCCTCTATCCCCCGACATATGATAAATTCAGGGAGCAGGAGCCCCCGATTTTATTTTTTTTGGTAGAATACAGAGGTGGGTTCAAATAATAAAAATAATAATGATAAATAATAATAATATCAGTCTCAATAACCACTATGACACAAGGCACCTATTACAGGACATATCTTTTGAAGTGCTATTCACTGCACTTGAATTAAAATGTAAATTGGTCAGCATGGCACCGCGATTAAGCCCATTGCGTCTCGACTGAGAGCCGAAAATGTACAGGCTTTAAAAATGCTCGTAAAATAATTTTATAGTAGTAAAAAAGTAAAATTATAAAAAATAAGTAAAATAGCCTAATTAATTGGGTTTGCTTTTAGATTGACCATTGGTCTCAGGAGGCCGAATGTAGGCCTTCAGGCGATAAGCGCGGTAACGATGTTGCCAGGGATGCCGCCGCCGTTGCCGTCAGAACGAACGAGAGAGAGAGCGCACGCGCGCATGCCAATATGTAACATGCAGGGATGCGGAAAGAGAAGTCGTCCAGAAAATAAATCAGAGGATTTATTTTTTATTGCGCCGGCACGGCCATAAAACATAGTTGGAATTGAAGTTGGATGAGACGATTCGTGGGGTGGGAGGGGGAGTGGGGTAAGCGGGGATGGATGGATGGATGGTGGTGGTGTTGGTGGGTGGAGAACAAGGCTGCTTCTTCACGGAATTAATAATCCGATCGCTACGTACTTGTCTACCTACAGAGCGATCGACTGACGTCGAGTGTGGGTTTTGTGCTGGAGTGGTCTTCATTTTATCCTTATCAGACAGACTCGCGTAATATAGGTGGATCTGCTGCGAGTATCTCTCAATTAACTCGGCAACGGAGAGAGACGAGAGAGACTGCGAAAATGATCTCGAGGAAAACATTTAGGCGAAAATTGAAAGTGGGTGTAAATCACAAATGTCTGGGTCAGTGTCAGGTCATTCATGAGGGAAGGTGTTTCGAAGGTGCAACGTTCTGTATAGATTTTTTTTTTAAATTCTTTATATAGATAGACAATTAGAAAAAGTCTCATTTCGCTACAACGGTTCAGAACAATAAAATAATTGATCAATTTTCTGACTAATAAAATAATTGAACATTTTTTATTACACCAGACTAAAATAGCTACAAACCACACAACCCATGTTATCGCGAATTAAATTACATTCATAAAAAGAAACGTAAACATGACTGGCGCTAACGTGTTCTAAAATAGCTACAAACCATGCTACATCATTCTAAGTTTAAGACCATATTTTCAGTATTAAGGGCACAGTCTTTTTTAAGAAAAAATAATTTCGAATTTTAAAGGACACCGCTAATCAAGAAGCTGCTCCAATAAATTATTTAAAAATAAAAATAGGCAACAGAAATTAAGAAACATCATTAACGGAAGCAAATCCTTCGTCGGAACCACCTATGCCATAACACATGGATCGGGAAGCCAGCATCCAACTACGAATGGAAGAGCAGGGTCTCAGGACGATATCGAAGGCTACGAACTTCACTTACATAACAATTCCGCAAGTATAAATGGCGTACTCGAATTGTTACCGTGCGGTTTATGTGTGATGCTAATGCGACTTGTTTTGAAAACGCTCCACGTCCTAAATACACACGCAGCAATCTCAACACGAAGGCCGCATGCAGATTTGAGAAGTCATCGGATGACAACTTGTTAAGCCCCGCAATATAGCTTTTGTTGCAGCGAGAGAACGAAAGAGAGATAGAGAGAGAGCGAGAGCAAGAGAACGCACAGATTATAATACTCTCGTGATCATTACTCGACAGATTAGCACCGCGCCAACCGAGAACCGCATATCCTCCTCAGACCATCAAACCAGACTAAAAACGAGACCATGACGAAGCATTTAGTTGCACCTCGGGTCTAATAACAAGATCGGAAAAAGGTCGATCTCGCCTGGCGTTTGCTTGACCATATGAGATCACAAAATAATAAAATTATTCAAATTTTCACCGGACAGCTGATATTAGAGTTAAGGTTGTAGCATGAAAAACTCACAAAATACAAATTCAAACATATTGATACTTGTCTTTTTTGTAATATTATTCTGTCAAATATCTATAGCAGATCATGGTGCATGGTTAAGTGCGTTCAGTAGAGCATTTATTATAGCAATTTATATGACAATTCGTCGAATTGCATGTTCACATCAAGCGTTTTATTTGTGCTTTTTTATTCAAGTCTGCGTCTATCAAAATCAGACGTTTAAAATTGATGGCATTTTGGCTGAATTTCGTGAGATGAAAATAAATTCACCTGAAAAATTGTTGGGCTTAGGATCACAAGAGGACAGTAACAGGATAACGCAAAAGGGGGATAACTCCGGATGAACAAAACTGAGGAAGAGAGGGGTTACACTGAGGTGATGAACCAAGGCCCCCACAGGACCACGACTGCTTGGGGCGAAATGAGGGAGAGACCTTTCGGGGGAAAATGAAAAGAGGGTACAACGATTGACCCCAAGCGGGGCTTTTAGTTTTTAGGGGGTGCGGCCGCGTTTCACGATTGTTGATTCAAGCTCTGCCATTACTGCCATGCGGCTGCTTATTATTTATAGGTCAACTGTGCGGGACCCCTGACTGGTGAATGGTGATTTTCGCGAACGCCCCCTTCCCCTTATCCTATGGGTCGAGACACACTACATTCGAACGTCATCTTAACTGCACGTGCCCAACACGGTTAACATGAACTGGTTAGCGGTACATTTGGGGTTGTTTGTTTCTGATCGTGATTGAGATTGGTGCGATTGAGCAATTATGGAGGAATTATCCATTGAGCAAGCAATTATGCGAGCAATTTATCCATCGGAATAGAAATAAAGTCGTGTGACCTGACCGTTGTCAGGCTTACGTTAAATATCCCTATCTAGGTATGGTAGTCTAGACGAGCGCGCCAGTTAAATACGGCCTACACGTAAAACTACACTGAACATGCTGACGTCACTTCACATGCAAACTGGATCAAGGAAAAGACAATAATAGCGTTCTGGCTTCCCTGATAAATACACTCCGCTTCGCATGTCGTCGTATACGGCAGATGATTTCGATTGAATTTGATTGGCGGAAACAAATCCATTTGTTTCAGTCCAATCGAATAAAACAAAAATAAAAATTCGCTCGCTTTTATATATCAGCGGTGGAATGAGGAGCGGATCTTGATCAACCGAGCAGAATGAAGCCCCTGCACGTGACGACGACGCCAGCGCCCCCCCGCGGCGATGCCGCAATTAGAACGCGAAACCGCGGGTGGCCCAACCTGTATATGCCGCGCGGAGCCGTATTTTGAAGGAAGGGGTGAAGTGGGGGAATTTCAAGCAGATAAACCGTGCAGGAGGTTCGCGGGTATTTATACGCGGGCGGGCATTCGCTCCACCGATGACGACTTAGCGCCACCTAGCGGTATATCGCGCTCTAAAAATAGCTCATAGAGGAATCCAGTCTCATTTGGCGTACTTCCGCCCGCTGTGACCCATCATACCTGACCTTTACACAAAAAAGTAGTTAGCTAGCCGGGAAAGTAGTTAGCTGGTCCGGGAAGTAGTTAGCTAGCAACCTAGTCCGGGAAGTAGCTAGCTAGCAACCTAGTATCAAGTAGGTACAGCTAAGAAGAATTAAGAGCGTAAAAGCGAAAGTGGAACGTATGGGATTCGAATTTTGAGAAGAAAAAAATTAAGAAAAAATTCCTTCCTACCACCCAGCATCCAATTTTTATCAGAAAATTCTTCATTTCTAATTCCATTAGATAGATGGTTTCACTACCTGCGAATTTAATGCGTCAGATCCCGAAACATCGCCGCAATCTATGCAGCAAACCGCCGACGCAATTTACAGAAGAGAGGGAACTTACGCGCGTTTCTTCTCACGTTGCTAGGCAACGGAAACTATAACTGTGCATATACGGAAAAGCAGTTGGAAATCCCACATTAAAAAAGAAAAAAGAACAAACCCCTCTTTTTTTTTAAATAAAAAGGTAATCTCTCTCCCAAACAAAGTCACCGTTCCCTCCATTCCATATTCCCGCCTTTGTCACCTAACGAAGCAGCATCGTACAGCCCCCGACCCCACCCATCAAGCCCCTAACGTTGGCTCGTGCCAATACGATATGAACCAGGAAGGAAGTGGAGCGAAACGGTGTTACACGCTCACTTCCGGTTAGGTGGGTTGCCCCCGCACTCACCGCGATGAAGGAAGAGGGAGGGAGGGGGGGTGGGGGGGGTGGAGAAGAATTTCGTTGGGGTTTCGCGGCGATTCTATGCTATACTCGAGGAGGGTAAACACTGAACAGCAACGCATAATTAATGAGGCGCGCTTCGCGGAGAGAGACCGCTTGGCGTGGTTGGTCCGCAGGCAACCTATGCTCAGCGACCAATTCCGTTCATTTGCACCCTTCATCCCCATTCAAACGAATCTATACAAAAAAAAAAAACGAAAAATACCACGTTTAAAAATTCCACAATTACATGTGGTTGTTATTTCGTTTCTGAATAGAGAAACCAACCTTGTCTGATTGATTAAAAGAAAGAGCACTGCATTTTTGAATAAAATTCGACGAAAATCTGGATAACAAAAACGCTAGCCAACTGTGCTTCTTCGAGGAACTTAAGCGCTTGAATTATTATTTTTTTCGAGTGAATGCTAAGGGTTCATGGCATTTTATGTATAGAATTTCATATTAAACCATCAAGGGGTTCTTTTTTTCCGCCCAGTCCAGAAATTTATTGGACGCCCCCTAACATAATAATAATACAGGAGCACGCATTGGTCATTGTCGACAAGATAAATAAAAATTGAGTTCATCGCTTACGGTAAAACTTACTAACTGTTTGTTGTTTTTGTCCATAGTGACTGAAGTAAGAAAGAGGGAAGGGGATTCCCTTTTCAACTTGTTCTGATATCGTGTAAAATTGTATTATTTTTAGTGCCTCTTACCAAATGTCTCTCCGTTGGCGAGGTGAGGGGCATATAGCGTTGTTTGAACAATTTGAATAAAAAAAAAAAAAAATTAAAAGAAATGTAAATAAAATTGCAAATAACAACTTCAAAGCATTTCTGCTTAAAATTAAATTTTGCTTATTTTTGCTAGCCAAATTTTAAATTTCAACAATTTTAAACGCGGCGTAATTAAAAAGCGGCGGGGCATTTTTAAAGGAGAACACGCAAATAGCACGGCGCAACCCAAACCCACAATTCAACAACCACGCGCAACAAATAAGATGACCGCTCACGCGTATCCGGTGAGCCCCGTCAACGTCCGGGGACCGCACCATCCGAGAGGGCCGCACCATCCGAGAGGGCCGCACCATCCGAGAGGGCCGCACCATCCGAGAGGGCCGCATCATCCTAAAGAACAGGCCGCAAACCCCGGCCGGTGGTGGGAATCGACTGTGGAAAAACGGGAGTCGGTGTCTTACCTAAAGACGAGAAAGAAAAGAGAAAAGAAAATTTCGGTCAGACACACACACAAAAGCATGAAACAAGAACGAGCACACAAAAGAAAACGCGCACCCATACAACAACGACGACAAACACTCGCGCCAAATAGAATCATCACTTAGCAAAATCGATAGCGACGACAGTCTATCAACGCCGACGGGTGTCTGTGTATATAAGCCTAGTCGAAACAACAATGCGGCAAAACGGTTGAGCGGTGGAAAGCGACATGGGCGGGCTGCCATATTTATACAAAGGACGACGCTGCCGCCTGCTTCGTACTCGCGAATAAATACGTAGTAGACACTAAACAAAATATATAAATGAATTCTACCATAGAAAATCACAGGCAGCGCATTTCCCAGCGTTCTCTATTACCTAGAAATGAATGACTGATTTTGCGAACTGTTACAATTACAATTACAACTACTATATATACCCGCAAGCAGCCCCTTTTAGGGGGCCAATGGCGGGGGTTTACGGGCGAAACGCATCGCCGTCATCATCCACAATAATTTGAAGCACACGAAAAATTAAATTTCGATCTTAATATACAGGTACTTGGGTCCCCTGTTACATTGGAATTTTGCATTGTACATCTGCTAAATATTTGGGCTAAAACCCTATCGAAACACTGGAAGAAGAAGACTTCTTGGCCAACGCTATAAACGCTTACGATGATTTTATTTTCTTTGACATCGAAAGGTTTTCATAATATTGCAATGTGTACACCCGAAAGCAGTCTCGGATGGGTATTTTTTTTTTAATTCACAGTAGCGCCTAGTGCACTACAGGAATACTGCACCCTCGTGTCACTATTAGGGGCAGGGAAGGGAAGGGAAGAGGGATGCAGCTGGAATAGCCAGACTGCAGGATCCACCCCTAAGCTCTGGACTCCCTAATGGAAGCTCAGGGGTGACGCCAGTACCCCAGGCTAACGAATAACGAAAGCCTGCGCCGGGAATCGAACCCGGGTCCGTTGGCTTCGAAGCATGTCCCCATACCCACTGAGCCATCGGTTCGTATATGACAGGTCAAGAACAAAGATGCCCTATGTTAACCACTACCATAATATTGCCCGCTACTATACGAGTATATTTAAATCCCACAGGGGGCGTCATGATAATTTTGCCTAGCCTTTTGACCTAACCATGGATCTTCAACGTGTATCTGACAACGTACAGGCACGGGTTCCACGGCATTAGTTCCATTCCGAAGTTAGTGTACGATTTTCTTTCGCTCGAAAAGCTCCTGAAGTCTCGGTGGGGAATTGAACCTGCCATAACTAACCACTCTGCCACCGGCACCTCTACACTACAACACGTTTTTCCCTCACCCGAAAAATTCCAGAGTTCTGGGCAGGGAGGTCTCAACAGCATGGATAACAGATTGATGTTGTCAAAAAAAACACATTATACTCAAGACTGATTAAAAATTAAGCGCAAGCGCTCAAAGTCCACATCACAGACGGAGGGCAACAAGTCCACTCGGGAGGCCAGTGTCTCACGACCTCGGGGTCGTTGTAATCAACGAGGTAGTGTGAGGGTGGGCTGGTTGCCGGGCCAGGGTGGTGGTGGTGGGGGTGATGGTGGACGAAAGAGGAGGTAAAATCGTTCGGGCGATATGTCAAGTTATTTATATAGAAATTTTAATGGATGGGGGCGAGAGAGCCAAGAGCAGTGGCGCGATTGATGCGGCGCGTAATGGGGCCCGCAACTCGATTCCACGCGTGTCGACACTGAACAATCGACAGATAAATTATCTCTCTCTCTCTCGTCGACAAACGGTTTTCGCTCGCCCGCGCTCGGTCGGCCCCCGCGCGCCGAGAGAGACGTCCCGCGCAACGGGCATTTGTAAGGCCATTAGGCCTACCGTCACTGGATCCTCACCAGACCCAGCGTAAGCAAACTTTGCTGAACGGTGCTTCGAAGCAAACCAGCAGTTTCAGACAGGCTAATGGCCGATCCACACTGGAGCAAAACTTGGGCCAGGTTTTGCTTTTCCATCAAAAGCTGGAATGTGGATGAATAACCAAGTTTTGGAAATCTTGCTCGGCCAGGTTTTTTTCT
>JAUJYS010005547.1:0-10974 GCA_033995665.1 Melogona broelemanni
CATATCTCCATAGAGACACGAGGGTGCAGTATTCCTGTAGTGCACTAGGCGCTACGGTGAATTTAAAAAAAAAATAAATGATAATTTCCCTTCAACATGTATTCAGAATATAAAAAAAATATTCGCAAAAATACTTTTGTAGAAAGTTCAAAAAGCCAAAATAAATTAAGGTTAATGATCCTAGACGTATAAGCAACATAGCAAAAGGAAAGGAGTACGCGTATATCGTGACTTTTGTTTCGTGTAAAAAAAGCACACATTCAATGTTACATCGCAATGGATTAATCAGCTAGTGAGACCCAATATCATCTACAGAATGAACACCACTTGCTCATATACTAGCACCCTAATATAAGTTTCAGCGGTATATACACGAGTACAAATGGTATTTAATAATTAATTCTGATCATACAATCATTAGAATATTTTTCGAAGGGCGAAATGCGAATTATAAATGCTAATTGCAACCTGACATTCTTCACCGGTGCGTGTGTAGCTAGCCCGATTAACCGTTATGATAATTTGCTCAACCCACAAATCATTTACGAGCCAGTCGACGACGTAAATATTTCCAGAAAGCCTAGTAGCTGATAATTTCGTATGCGCCGGGCGCTAATAGGACAATTTCAAAGTCCTTCCAGACGGTGGTGCGTGGTACTTTCCATATGGGGTATTCGTTAATTCAAACGCCGTGTAGCGACGAAGCCAGAATTTGCTTAGCGCCCGCTTTGTCGAAGGCTTTCAAAAAATTCACCGCACGTGGAAAACGGGGGATGTGGAGATAGTTGATGCACATAATTTGTGCCGTCAACTAACTCCACAATCTCCATACAAGGCCAGCATTTAATTCGGTGATTGAAATCGCGACTGTCAGTTGAATACCGGCAGTGGTTGGCCTTCGGTGGGGTGGAACACGCCTTGGCCCTGACTGCTAAAAGATAAACACCCCTGGTGGGGCTTAAAGCGTTGACAAATTGGCTCGCCACAGCCGCTACTTTACATTACAGAAGCTAGCCGATTGGCGAGTCAAGTCTCGGCATTGAGTATTACTTAAATTTACGGGTATAAAAAAGTCATGTGAAGACCTTCTCGCGGAAATTTTTGGTTGTTGATTTCACCCAAGCGCAAATAGGTGAACATTGAAAGTGTCCCTGTATTGTCACCGTAGAATGTGGGGGAGTCGGCAGAAAGTTGTCAACGCCGTTTGGAATTATATTTTACCATCCACCACACAAACAATCGCATATTTCTTAAATTAAATTTGGGTGCGCTGAAAAAGCGCACGAGGTTTAATTCAAGGTAATGAAATACATGTATATAACATTAAGATTGAAATTCATAAAACTGTTTAAAATTTGAAACGCACGCCTTCATATTTACAGTGCCATGACAAATTTACTGGGCCAAGAGTTTTTCAAATGGAAATTTTTTACGTTAACAGTAATTAAATGTATTTACGGTTTGAATACGAATTTTCGATTTCGGTTTTTACCATGTTGTAGAACATTTAATTAATAACAATATCCACTTGACAAAATATTTTATTGCGAACGTTCTAAATTAAGAAAATTCGTTTAAATTGAAATATTCAATCGTGTTTTTAACCTTCGAAGAATTTCTATTGAGAAAAAGTCTTTAAAAAATTGTTTGGGGTTGTGTTTCAATAGTGATGAAAGGATTTTTTTGCATGTGCAAAATACTGGCATTAAGTCAGTAACATGTAACTTTAAAAACAAATTAGAACGTTCACAATAAAATATATTGTTAAGTGTATATTGTTGATAAATAAATGTTCTACAACATGCAAAAAACCGATTTCAAAAATTCGTATCCAAACGGTAGATTATTAATGTTAAAGTGAACATTTTCATTAAAAAAATCTTTGCCCAGTTATAAATATATTAAATTTCAGCATAGCACACTGTAGATTTAGATTTAGATGGAGAATATTCACTACCAGTATCCTTAAAAAATTATTTTTTACTAAACAATATTAGCACTGTAGATTTAGATTCACTACCGGTATCCGTAAAAAATTATTTCTTACTAAATAATTAATGAAATCTAGATTATCGAAATATTCGGTCAAAGTCATTCTCAGACGATTAATTAATTTATTAAATTAGAGTCACTTGAATTACGGTTATTAGTCATACATTTGAACTCTGCGAAATTGTGGGAGCCCACTTTTGAAATACCACAAATTTAACTAGGCTAATGCGATTTATTTGTCGGACATCAACTCAAACCAGAACAACAATAAAATTTGCCAATAAAATATGTTTCGACAACAAGCGCAATATCAGAAGTCATTATAGAAAAACCAGATTGAATTGAAACTAAACAGCAGGGAAAATATTTCTGACAGGTGATACAGTTGTAGATAAACTCTGCTAAAGGTATCGTCAACTGAATCTTGTTTATAGTTTTGCTCTGGCCTTCATCCCAAGACATGACTCGCTTTGGTCAACTATTTTCTAATCACATCGAATAATCTGCGCCTTGTTGCTAACCGAATTTCCAGCTCAAAATCGTGCTCGTGGTACTGGACGGGCTAAACGTGCCGAGTAGGGCATAAGTTCAAGCTCGAGACGAGATTTGTAGTCTTGTCTTGATCTTGCCCCGTCACGACGAAATCCACACTTTAAGACACTATCACACACGTAAAGACACTACACAACAATACAGACAAATAGCTGCAAGCCAAAAAACTCTGTAGTTTTTCGATTTCCATGACAAATACAATGTACAGAAACGATTTGTCATGGCTTCATTTTTCATACGTAGGAAATAAATAACTCTCAAAGGAATGAATTGATTAAAAATACCAAATTCTTGAAGGAATTTTGAAGTATTTCAGATAATATATAACAGTCTGGCTATTCCAGCTGCATCCCTCTTCCCTTCCCTTCCCTGCCCCTCACATATCTCCAAATAGACACGAGGGTGCAGTATTCCTGTAGTGCATTAGGCGCTACGATGAATTAAAAACAAAAACCATAATAAGCTCTGTGAAATGAGGGTCAAGAACACTTCGAAGCATTCCCAATTATTCATGTCAACACTGTTCCTGAATAAACTCCAGCCAGAAAATTTCACAAGAAGCATAATAAGCAAACAAGTGAACTCGAACTTTCCCTTAACTCGTATTGGCTGGACTATACCAATCTAGGAAAAGGGTCAAGAGAAAGATCAGCGCCATCAAGATGCCAAGAAATGACGAATTATATGCTAATACAAATCTACCATCTATCTAAATCTATCATCAAATCTAATAATATCTTAACAAAAACAAAATGCATCAACCAATTTAAGTGCCCTGTTTAATTAAATGTACATCCGAAAACCTGACTTAATTTAATTTTCTCCAAATCAACATTGTTAAAAAAAAAACGTTTCATGCGATTCCAAGTGAATTAGCCATGCCTGATATTTTTTACTTCCACAAGGTTGAAGGGGCGGAAACCCAGACCCGCTAGCTATAGGTCGACGACGATTCCACGAATAATGCAAATTCGCTACGCAAATTTCGCTCACTTCTTTATCAATACAAAGGTTGCCAAACCGCTCCAAATAACTCCGAGGCATTTAACAATGCTCACGTTTCTGCAGATTACATTAGGAAAAGCTACAAATACGATGCTAACCGATTTAAGAAACAGATAAGCCGCAAAACACCCTGTATATATTGGCTACAAAGCAGCGATTTAGATCGCGTAACGTGGTATCGATCTAAAAAAATAAAATAGTTCGAAAGCGGGGTTGCGCAAATAAATAAACGCGTGATCGAAAAAGGTAATTTTAACAATCGGTTACGATAGAGAACCGGGTAGATTGGCAAATAGGTTTTTTCAAATTATCTTTAGGAATAATAATAATCACGTATTTGGGCCGAGCAAATTGTCGGATCAGACGCTCTCTCTCTCACTCCAGCAAAATTTATTCAAATTTGGTTAGCCACAGGCCACCTATTTTTTTAATACATGCACGACTTTGAACAATCTGCGATTTACGCTCGTGCATTATTTTCACGCGTGATTTTTATGTTATTGATACATTCGACCCATGTCTTGCTCAAGTGTTGCTAACACTAAATTTCCACACACGCACAAAAACAGGGCGTTACAATAATCCCTTGTTCACGGGATATGAAAATCGATTATTGTAGGCTCGTGATCATGTATATCTTCGCGAGGCCATCTATTTGCAATGCTAAGTATAGTAAATGCGAGATTGACACGGCCAAATGGTTTTTATAGAAAGTCATTGGATGTGCAGGGTATCTCGATAAAAGCGTCGGATTTAATCTTGTAATACGTTTTCACAATAATAACACGCTGTTCCTTTGTGTAGAGTTAGAAGTTTACAAATCGCATCAAAAGCAGCTGAACAGATGGGCCAACCTAATGGAATGTGAATGGCAGGCAATTACAAATCAACGTACTTATTGAATCACCCTATATGTTTCGCGAGGAAAAAAAAACACGCTTGGCGAAAATTTCTGGAAAATTTACCATCCGACATGTAAGGATTGCACCCGCCTTTAAGGTTCGAGGAAATATGGCCAGAATAATTTTAATTTCAAAGAAAATGAGTAAGACTTAAAAGAAAATACATGTACAACACAATAATTGAACATACCACGAGCAATCACGAGCAAAGCCTTAACATCAACCGTGAAATATGTCTATATACGGTAAATATTGTATTGTATTAGTATTATTTTATTATTTTTTGTATTATATTATCTTATTCGTAAGGCTTAATTTTAAAATAAATTAAATACGACTTTAAAGAAAATGCAGCAGATAGAATACCGCATTTTCATTTGATTGCATTAGCATACCCACCCCTCATAGCCTCCACCTTGGTGTGGCTAAGGGGTGGGAATTTTCCTCGAAATTGGGGTGATAACATGTTCTTGTCATTTATGTATAAGAATGTGTTAATAAATACTAAAAATACTATTATTATTTGTATTGATTAATTTTATTTGTAAGGTTTGAACCCGTGTCTAACGTGCATGGGAATATAATTAGCTAAAATAATTTTTATTTCAAACGAAATTAAATATGAACCATAGATAGACAGCAGATCGATTCAGGGATTTTCCTTTAGTCCAATGTAATGATAAAATACTTTTAAGCATTTTCCCACCAGACAGAACGTATTACGTATTCGCGGCAGGTAACCCAAAAACGGGTTGGAAGCGCCATATGGTAGACCCCACGGCAACTACAGGCTGTTAAAACCCATAGCACACGAAACAAATATTTGCACTTTATCCGAACAGCACTTTCCAAAATGCCACGTCGGGGTTACGAGAAAGTCTCGGCAAAAAAAAAACGTTCGCGGACAAAAAACCCATTTTTCTCAAGTCAACAATTCAGCGCAGACGCGTCTACACAGGATACACGTTATCTGATCGATCAAACACTTTTTGTCTGTATACCATTTGCGGAACTTTTACCTGACGAGAGCCCAGAATGCGGAAATGCACGGCTTGTGTGTGTTCCGTAGTTGCCACCGACCGCCGCCAGAGGCTCTGATTTATGTCTTTCGGAACTGTTTTCTTAATTATTTCTCGTGACGCAATTATCATTTCAGTGTAATGTGCGTGCGCGTTTATAGAAAATATAATAATGGCATTTGCATATCACCGGACCCCCACCAACTATTTAGGTCAACACCGTCGAATGCAGAAATACCTGTTGTACGTTCTCTCTCTCTCTAGCTCTCTCGGCTCGACCGCTGCCAGAGAGCGGCGTCAGGAATAAGTTGATCAAACTGTTGTCGGTACTAATCACGTCTGCAAAAGGAGAAAGGGGCGCGTTCGGAAAAAAATAAAAATAAAAAAATGTCGTACGTCACCAGCTTTGTTTCACATGAAAGGCGGCGTGAAAAAACTAGAGATGCCCTGCCCAATTTTTTTGTTGGAGCGCCATCCAGTGACCGTCTCTGAAAAAAATTATTTTTGGCCATTAACTTTTTGCCTAACCGACAGAGAAAACAGAAATCGCTACGCTAACGCCACCTGATGCGACCTGGATAAAATCCGATGGATGAAAACCAAAATTGACTGCTGGGAGGATGGCATCTTAAATTCGATGTTCATTATTTTGAAAGCTCAGCTCAGCTCCATACCATATTACATTTTGTTACGTTATGTTATCTGATCGATTCTATTTTATTGAGTTCAATTCTATAATTCAATTTTTTCTATCAAATTCGTGTTACTCACTCAGCTTAGTAATTTATTATTAATTAACAGTTATTTTTGTTTTTACTTTTATTTTTACAAAATATCTCAAATGCCATTCTAACATAGAATATTGGGATCAGGATTGAGGTGGCGTGCGTCTCACATTGGGTCCGCCAGGCAATACATAACACTACGTCAAACAGCTGTTTTAGAAGGAAAACCGAATGAATTCGCGTATATACTTAAAACCATTCGGTTTACGAACGCTACCAAGATGGCGCAATTTCAAGAGAATGAGGTCTGCCGAGCGCAAAGGTGTGTCTCAAACGTCAAACAATGGTCTAGAAAATCGAGGCAATTTGTAGGTCGTTGGACGCCTCCGTTATATAGCTAGATCGGGAGATGGAGAAAGACCGTTCGGCCACCAGAGGACGCTGCAGGCTGCCCGGTGTTCGCACTCGCGAAACGTGACCATACATGATTATTGCGGTGGCAATGGACGTTGCAAAAACAAACCCACTCGCTGGATGATTGACGGGAGGGGGGAATCTGACGGAAGGTGAAAATAACGGTGTGGCCGGAAACGACAACAAAAAATTGCCGTTCGAAAAAAAAAGAATATCGGCCGAACACGTCAAGTGCGCTCGTGCTGACTTGCCCGTCCAATCAAAATTGGAAAGCCGGCGGCTCAACGTTCAGCAGACACGTAAGAGTTATTATGATACTGCCAAACGACGTCACATCAAAATTGGGAGGCCGCGCCTTTACATGTATAAATGGAAGGTGTTTTTGTACGTTGTAATTTCGGATCGAGAAAAATGGGGTTATCATCCGTAATTTCTCAGCTAACCAAATAAGAGTGGATTTTTTTATGGCATTCTCCCTACCAAATTATATCATCTAGAGGGCGCTGCTGCTGTCGGTGAGTGTGAGTTTGGTTAACATTCTTTCGGAAATTGCTTTTCCCCGACATGCATCCAATGGGTGCAACAGCAGCTCATTGTCCGCCATAAATCAGCATTCGAATAAGCTCAGCTTGTGAGCGCCACCAGCGGCGACAGTAAAAAGCGAATGATCCGCGACGATGCTGCACCACAAGTTATTGTGCAAACCAATACACAAAATATTGCGCAACTATCGCATTGCTCGACGCTTTCGAGAAATGATGATAAAATCCCCTAACGCGACTTCCTACGGAATGGAAGTAAAGCCATGAGGTCCGTCCTGTCCAGTGGAACAGAACGGAAAGGTTCCATTCCTAGGAACTGAACATTCTTAGGAACTAGGCAATAGAAAACTGCAGTGACATTCATTCAATGAGGGGAATTTCACAAAAAAAAAAAAAAAAAAAAAAAAAGGAACCAGTTTATATGTTCCGTTCCTGCGAACTGAAATAAACCAGTTCCTAGGAACGGAACTTTTCCATTCCGTTCCTAATTCAACACTGATCACATTATTCTGGCTGTGGTGGCAAAAGACAGATAGAAAAAACAAGACGAGGTCGGCGCTGGCAACCGAATCGTCGCTATTTAGTTTCAATAGACCCGAAGAAGACGATTTTCCCACTTCCCACCTTTTGTGACGTCACAGTTGTATTTGTCGCCATTATCGCCACAAACAATGTTCGCAGGTTCGCCATTGTCTCAACGCGCATTACGGCAAAACTTCGGCACTCGACTGAACCAGTGTCACACGTGAGCGTTTGCGCTCGGTGATGGTGATGGTGTAGCCGAAATAATTTTTTTGCGTCTTCGTCACCTTTCCTGTTGTTCCACTCGTGGCCTACACACCTGAACGGCGGCGGGGACAACACAAAAAACACACGGTCGGCCCTGGGAATTTCCCCCCTCCAAAAATCTGACAACACCGTCAACACGTGACCTTGGTTGTTGCTAACTCTTTTTCTCTCCTGGTTTTTGTTTTGGACAAGACACCAAGGTAACAAAGTTCGCAGCTTTTTTTTTTTTTTACTTCTCTCCAAAACGAGCCGTTTATCAGATGAATGCGAGAGACATCTGTGTCTCTCGCATAGCCGTCAGATTTTTTCTTTTTCAATCGGCATTTTCTTACGAGACAACAAAATTTTTTTTATCTCTCTCTAAATTAGGCACAATATTTTTTCTCCAAATATGTTGACACAACAAAAACGCACTATTAACAATAAAAAAAAATACACGAAACTAAAAACAATTGCGTTGCTCTACTTTTGGAGCGAATTTCGTCAGAAAATAAAATTGTTTGCTCCCAATTTCTGATTAATTAAGGCCAAGCGATTTTCAATAGGAAATAATTATTCGATAGAATATTTTATTTGGTGATATTTTTTTTAAGAAAAAATATGTGTCTAGGTGTCTTAAATGATGAAAAATATAAGAGTTCGTATAAATAGCTATGTTTGTGTTGTGCGTTATTTATTGAAAATATTTTGCTATTCAGTAAATGTTTTCAACTGATAATGAGATATGGCGTTATTTTGGATACCTTGACAATTGGAATAAATAATATTTTGTTTACTTTTCCCTATGTAATATTACAAATAAGGTATCATTTACAGTATCTTTATCAGAGAGCAAACTCATTCAGACAAAACTGGTTCAATAAATATCCACACGACTGTGCCCGAGTCACGCATTCCAAACCGCGCTTTGTTTCGACTTTCAAGCGATCCGAACACCCGTAGAAAATTAATTAAGAGACAAGGTTAACACGCTCCATTAAGCGCTCAATTCATGATTTTGGTGTAATTAAATTTTATTGGCTCCAAGCCTGATATGTGGGTTAATTGGATATCGTTAGCTACTAGAACCTGATTTAGACTATACAACCGTCCTGAGCCCCAATGTGCACCGACAAATAAGGTAACGGGTATACGGTTAAGGATTTCCAAGGTGAACTCAAAACGTAATTGATACGGGACACGTCTCCTTTGACGATGTTTTAACCTGAGAGTTGGGGACAACTTCAATGAAAATAAAATATTGGAATCGTTTATACGAAGATGCAATGCTTCGATTAAAAAGACAAAACTTAAATGAGGAGCCGTGAGGTATAATTGGCTAGCGTATTGGCCTACTATGCCTGTGATCATGGGTTCAATTCTCGACCGAGACCTCCTGAATTTTTGGACAAGACAAATTCGCATACTCGTTAAAGATCTTTACCTAGGCCAGAAGCCTACGATAACGATAGGTTAGATTATCATGTCGCCGCCTGGGTGGTGACAAAATAGAAAAAAGATAGAAGGAGCTGTAAAAATAAGGTATCTTTGTACTTCACTGGTCTTTGACCCACGTCATTTG
This sequence comes from Melogona broelemanni, assembly GCA_033995665.1. NCBI lineage: Eukaryota > Metazoa > Arthropoda > Diplopoda > Chordeumatida > Chordeumatidae > Melogona > Melogona broelemanni. Next base: position 9,502 of record JAUJYS010005547.1, read on the forward strand.
TTCCTCAGTGGATGCTTGCGGGAACTTATTGTGATTGTAATGACATGTCATCATTTTAAAGAGTCATTGTATCAGTGTACCGACATATAAAAATAACCAAGGAAATAAATTAAGTTGTCACAGAGTACAACTGATTAGAAAAAAACCAAGCCGTTACAAACATTTTCGTTTCACAGATTTGCATTTACATTATTTGATTCAAACCATTGTATACGTTGACATTGCACAAACCTTTAACTGCAAACTTGATTTTTAAACGTATCAATTAACTAAGTAGTCGAAAACGCCAACTGGTGACACGACGTTTTTCGATGAGCCCATTTTTGGCAACTAGCCGAAACACAATGGAACAAAGCTAATCGCCGTGACGAACCGACTGGAAGCGTGGGCGTCAATTGATGATTGACAAACTCCGTTTTCTTCATTTTTTATTGTTTAATTGAGCAGAAGTAGGCTAAGTCAAGCCGCTCAGCGACTACTTTTTTCTCCAGAAGGCAGACGAGAAGCATTATGCAGCGCTGATCACAATAGGTGACTCAGACCACCTTTTCCTTTGCCTATCTTCAATGTGATGTGCACGGAAAAATAAATTCCAAAATAATTAATACTTGAAATTTTAAAAATACTCGAGTTCATCTGTGTCTAGTAATGTAGTAATGTATTTTTTGCCTATCTTCAATGTGATGTGCACGGAAAAATTAATTCCAAAATAATTAATACTTGAAATTTAAAAAATACTCGAGTTCATCTGTGTCTAGTAATGTAGTAATGCATTTTTAATGCATAAAATATGTTCTCTTGAAAACAAAAATATTTTTCTCTGTTTGATAATTAATTACAAATTTACTCACATAATTCGCCGTAATATTCGATTTTAATGTGTCGTCATACACGAGTATGACGACACATTAAAATTGAGGCAATTTCAGAAACTGATTGATTACCTGATAATGTCTCATCTAGAGCCCTCATCAAGAGGAAATCATCAAATTTTAAACCTATTTTTTTTTTACTGTCGCCCAAACTATAGATATCTTTTAACAAATTGTGTGCATGTGATTATGACAAATTAAAAAATATAAGGAACATTTCTACCGATTAAATGTATTGGTTTTACATTTAAAAACACATTAATAAATTTAATTTCAATGTTTCAAGCTCTTTTATAATTTTTTGTTGCGGTGCACATCATTTTTTCAATGTAGATAGACATTCTACAAGGTGTTCTGAGTCACCCATTGTGACCAGCCTCATAGATAATTGCCCCGAAATCGACGGTGTGCGCTAAATAACGTCTTAACGATTACTCGAGAAGATCGCAGCAACTCGCCTATGGAAGCGCGTCTCCATTCAGTTTTGTTGAAACAGGTTAGCCCACATGAAGCTGTTTTTTTAAATTCCGGATCACTGTAGTGAATAGCACTACAGGAGGTTATTGTACCCCTCGTGTCGCTATGGCAATGTGTGAGGGGC
>JAUJYS010005548.1:0-10974 GCA_033995665.1 Melogona broelemanni
TTCCCTGCCCCTCACATATCTCCATAGAGACACGAGGGAGCAGTATTCCTGTAGTGCACTAGGCGCTACGGTGAATTATAAAAAAATAAAAATAAAATAATAATGAGCAATTAAATTCGGATCGGGACCGCGGCAATGACGGCGGAAAAACCAAAAGTAACACTTTATCTTCCACCTCAAAGTTCAGTTAATAATGGTGTATTTCACCTGTAGCTGTCGTGTTGTGTTATAATTATTTCTCAAAAATAGCGCTGCCACTTAGTCGAACGGATATACACACACATTTGGGGTGTTTGCACTTCCCAGCTTCCTAGAACGCTCGTGTTGGGTGTCCATTTGCGTGTCGTTTTCATTTAGCGCAGCGGGGTCTGGCATCCGGCTTTTGATGGGGGAAATTTCTTCGGGCTTTCCTCTCTATGCTAATTCGATTACCACAAAAGCAAAAATTTCGAAAAGTCAACGTTGTGTGGCAGAAAGCAGTTTTCTTTTTGCACGTTGAAGGCCGGCGACTCCTGCTTTGATGAGCGCGTGTGCCATTTAATTACCTGCAATGGCATATCAAATTACCCGAATCCACTTAACACTGCCATTTTTTCCTTCTTCTTTACTTTTAAAAATGTATTTTTCGATAGACACGGGTGGTGGCACGTATAAAGGGGGGCTATCCGTTCGTATGAAGCGGGTTGCATGATATCACCGTCCAGAGCGTTGTAAATTTCAATGAGAAACATCTCATTGAAAATTTAAGGAAATAAAGCAAAAGTGTTAAGCACAGATTTGTTTAGCATAGTGGTGATCCAGGGCGCTAGTCGTTTCCTGTGTCGATCTATTTTAACATTTTTTGGCAGATTCACTGTACGACTTGGCCGTAAAAAATAAAAATAAAATGTTTCTGCAAGTAATATTTTAAATTTTTATTACAAGTAATTACTGTTTCATTAATCGACATTTCATCGATTACAGTTTCATCGATTATGTTTCGTCGATTACTGCATTTTTCATCAATTATCGTTTCATTTATCATCACGTTGTTGCAAATTTAATCAAAACATTTCAATATCTTCGAATCAGTGTCATTTTCTAATGTGTTTATTTATCCGTTTTTTTCTTTTAGGTAAGCCGTTATTTCTGCTACAATTTCTTCGCCGTACTACACGTCTGTAATTCGACTGGGGTAAAGAGGTAAGTGGAAAACTGCTTTCCATGACATGACTTGTACTTTAAGCAAATATCCTGCTTAAAAGCAGAGTCAGCGTACGGCGACATCTTTCGAGAGATTGGGGAACCTAAGGCGAAACGTGGCTAATGGGAATGTTAATCGTGGAGTTTTATTTGGAAGGTTCGAGACAAAGTTCATCAAGGGTTTTTTTTTGGCTCTTGCATTTGGCAACATGGAGGGCGGCTGAGTGGCGTTGACTTTCGACAATTGTATGTTTGCCTTTTATCGTTTGTTTTGCATTGTGTCAAACGCTGTTCCTCGTCGTCCCACACGAGGAAATGGGACAGGCGGACACAAAACGTTTTCTCGCGCGTCGCCAGAGTGCATCCCCCCGGCCGGCCAAATGCGCGTCCCATGCAATTATAAAAGAACGGAGTTTGCGCAGGCTTCATGAAAGACACTTGATGCGTAGGCTCTCGAATCGTACATCAATTTAGGCTAATTGGACTCAATTGTGTTCTCTTTTGCGGCCGCATCGCAATCCCACATGTGCAGCAAACCAACCAAATAGGTTGGCTGGAATTGGTTCAGGGCGGGAACGAGGTTGGACCGTTTCGTATATATTTTTTTTCTTTTCTTTTTTCGAAGGCGGGACATATGATAAAGCACGTTCGCTGCGCGTACGGATTTTCCATTCCGAAGTAACAGTGTTGGTCACAATAGGTGACTCAGGACACCTCTTGGCCTTTTCAATGGATGAACTGATGTCCAGCGCAACCTAAAGTATGAATGTGCTTGAAGCAACGAGCAGATATTTATTAATGTATATATTTTATATATAAAAACTAATACTTGTCAGGGTACCTTTTCGAATAACACGCGAATACCGTCAAGTAATCAGCAAACTCGACAGCTTTTCCAGGAACCACAATCTCGGTTTATTCAACGCGACATATTTGGTTTACATTTCCAATTCATTAGCCAAACATTGCAAATCGGAAGAGAGGCTATTTTCTTCACCTTCATCTTATTTCAACGCATTTTTATCTCTGTCCTCATACGCGCGAATCACGCGCGGGCGAGACCAAAGGTCTCAGACCAAAAGGGGTGAGGGGATCTGACATACTTTTAATCGAGTGAAATTTGTCCTCTACTTTTAATTAGCAATAACCACATGCACACGATTGGTAACATAAAATCCTCATTAGTGGGCGATCATTAAAACAAAATCAGTTTTAGGATTTGTTGCTTTGCTTTTGATGAGACTTTAGTATCTCATTGGCATGTATTCAACCTGTTTCCGAAATTGAATTGCCTTAATTTCAATGACTGTCGTCGTACAACATAAATTAATGGCGAGTTGTGTGCCTGTGATCTTGTGGTCAATTCAAAAAAATAATTTAAGAAAACAATTAGTTTTTCGAGGAAACCATTTCTAAAAATATGAATAATATATTATTAAATCTACGTTCTAAGTTTCAGGCAGTGTCATAAATTATTTTTCCATGTATACTAACTTTGAAGATGGGCAATGTCAAGAAAAAAGGTATTCTGATTTACCTATTGTGACCAGCACCGTATGCGCAAACACGTTTCTCGGTTTACAATGTGAAACACGTCTGGTGGTCCTCGTTGAGCTTTCGTGTATCCTACATCATATCTTTTTTTATTCGCTATGGCTTACACACTAGTATTAATTTTCGACCGTGAGGCGGTTCAGTTTCGGGGTGTCGGACATTGGCGATTCATTATTGACCGGACAAGATACGATTACAAATTAGCGTTCTCGGAAAACAACGCAGGTTCGATAAGATATGATTTTTGCATTAGCATATATAAATAAATGCGCTCGTAAAAACACGAATAAAAACGATTGCGCTAGCACTAGGCGCTGTTTATTGTAAAGTTGGTCGTCTCCTTGAAACCTTATACCCCCGCCTAAGCGACAAGCAATGTTTTTTGGAAGGCGCCGTGTATGATAAGCGCCAATATGAATTTAAATCGTGCGACTGTGGCTGTCAAAATCGCGACACCCAATTATGAGTCCCTGTTAATGGCACGTATTGTTTATTTGCGAGGCGGTTTAGTACATGATCTTTTCTAATGATTGCATTTTAGGATAATTTTGCATCTGATCTGGCCAATACACACAACCCACAGTGTGATCCTCGTGAGACCATCTGATTATTCAAATAATCAATAGGATAAATTTGTCGGGCTGCTGCCAAGTATTGCATGTTCGTCATTGGCATGCTCCCCATTCGAAATACTGAAATCCTAATTGGAATTATTCATGGTCGAATCCTTTCAGGGATTATTATTATTATTTGGAATTAATATTTATCTCAAATTGCTTTTAATCAGTTGATTGGTTAAAGAATGATGGATTCGTTAATATAATTTTTTTTGTCAAGTTAAAGTACGCTCGTATTTTCGAAATTTCTTTGAAAATAACTAGCGCATTTAAAATTCCAACTCGTGATAGCTCCATCGGTATTGCACCCAACTGAGGTGCGACGGGCCCGAGTTCGATTCCCGGCGGGGTCTCTCGTTAATTCGACCCAGGGTACCGATGGTACCTACGGTCATCGAAGTTCAAGGCTTTAGAGCATCCGCCATTCTCTATTCATGGTGATCCCCGGTACGATTCACGGCTCGGGCTCTTGTTTATTCGATCGCGCCAGGGAACTGGTTAAAATTTACCCATTCACAATTGTCCAAGCGATTAGAGGGTTACATCATCTCCTCTAGATTGTTAATAAAATAAAAATAAAATTGTCCCTCGGACATTGCCTAAACCAAGCGATAGCTTGTACAGAATCTCCCGCAGAGTTATTCACTATGACGATTTGAAATAAATGTAAAAATAAACGCGCCAACCAAGGCTGAAATTGCGTCATCTGGTCTCTGTAGGATCCACTCATGTGGATAGAGCTCATGAGGTGGTGGTTGGCGTTAATTACTCGTGCCTACGTGACACGCGCGAGGGAGGATCGTATTTGCTGGGTGCGTGGCTGGCTGAGCGACACACCATCGGCTTTTGCGGTGGTGTTGGCAGGGCCAACGTCTATAGGTTAGCTCCTCCGCACCTAATGCGAAGTGACATTCATTTCGCAATATATTTCCCGCCAATTTGCATTGTCATTGTAGTAATTTGACATTAAATATCTCGGCGAGAGCGAGCGCTGGCTCGGTATAGCGCATGCGTGGCCGTCGGTACGGCGCAGCGCGTCCTTCTCTAAACAGCCGCGAATGCCGTCGGCTCACGCTCTCTCTTTTCTCCCGGGTCTTTTTCCTTCATGAAATCGAGACAATCGGGATTTTTCGTCATCTCTTGTCTTTACTACTCCGCCCCCAAACGGTGCTGTCGGTGTGGGGGTTTTAGGTTGTAACGGGGCCCCACCATCAAATTTGACGGCCCGGCTGCTTTTCTTATTTTTCGCGCTTAAAATTCGAAATGGGACGTACTAATAATACGCGATTCGTCTAGCCCAACGGTATGGCAGCCGGCTACGGTGCGGCGATCTCGGGTTCGATTCCTGCCGCGGGCTCTCGTTTATTCGATCCCTGGGTACTGACTGGCGTAAAAGTGTCCCTCGCCAATTTTTTTGCTTTAGCTTTTTTTCACAGCGACACGAGGGGTACAAAATATCGCATACTGTTACGATCAGGTATTACTGCAGCGATCAGGTTTAATAACAAAATAATGTTTTCGGTGCGTGTGTTCACTTAATAAATATTTCTACCAGTACGCCATTTTCTTTCTTTGAGATTTATGGGTTTCAAGAAAGTAGCTTACTCGTAACTCTTCGTGTATTTCGTGCAAAGGGTATATTAAACTTCAGATATTGGCGATTCCTAGGCAAGGTTTTGCGAATTCGCTTAAAACAAATCATCTCGTGGGGTGCTGCATTTTTTCATGAATCTGGTCGATCAGCGTGTTTATTTCCACGAAATTCATGTTCAACGGAAACAATTTTCTAGCAATACAACGAAATAAAAGTAGAATTTCTCATTTTACACGTATTTTGCTGAACCATGAGGATTGATGAACGTGATCAAGGGTCGCTTTTTTTTTTCCCAGCGAAATACGCGTAATGAGAAATTAAATTGTATTTTACAATCGCTATTTGGAAACAATCTTTGGCGCGCTAATTTGTTTTAAAGTTCCAAAAATGAACAAAACATCAATTTTGTGCGGGCCCAAAATGAGTCCGGGGGCCGGTACTGCCTGCGCCCTCCCTTTTTCCTAGCCACCACGCGACCAAGGTAATGGCACACCCTTCATCCACCTCCTCTCTCTCCCTCCTTCTCCGCCTATTTCTGTTTAAGATAAAGATTATAGGGAATGTAAATCATGATTAAGAGTCATTACTGTCCTTCAAGAAGCGCAGGGGCGCCACCAAGAACAATGGCGTTGCGGTGCCAAAACGAGTGGCACAATCGCGTCGCTTTCGCGTTCGGTAATAGATACCGAATTTCTTACACTCTCCTCCTCCCACCTCCTACCTCTTGACACGCGGCGGGGGTGACACTGTGGGTTGCGAAACCCGGTGGCAGTGCGATGTGTGGTGGTGGTGGTGGTGGTAGGCAAAGACGCGACGCCACCGCCGCCATTCGCGTGGTGTCGATTCGGTTTGTCCCGATTGTGTTAACAATGGAGCGGCGATTATAAATGCGCGCGCCCGTCGCGATAACGCGTGACACAATGACGGCTCGTTCTCGGAAATAAAAATACGCCCGCAGAAGAGCGTCTAACTTTTAATGGCTGAGTCACTACTACGCAGTAAGATTGTCCGGCTTTGTCGGTGAAGTCGGTGGTCGGTATGTATGTGTGTTTTAAATACAGTGAAGCGCCGTGTTGTACCACCGATTTGGTTTGTGTTCGTACCACGCAGAAGAGATGTCAAGTATAGGAGGAGAACGGTGGAAGATAAGAAAAAAATGGCTGTTCTGTCGTCGATCTTGAGTTCCCCCATCCCCTTCTTGATGATTGCAACAGTGTCTGCAAGCATGAGCCTAATCAGTAGATAATGCGCCGAAGCAAAATTGTTAAAATCGTCGTGAATCGCAATATAGATAAGTTATCCACCACCGATAACAACATCGATAATTTAACGACCACAATCATGCATTGCCCATGATTGAATGAAATTAATCCTGAAACCAAAAAGCAATTTGCAATCCAAAAAAGCACTTTGCATTGAAATTGACAGCTCCTACAGCAGACATCGATAATATAAAAGACATAATCGACCACAAGCATGCAATGCCCATGCTTGAATCAAATTAATCGTTAATCCAAAAAGCACGGAAAAAGCAATCTGTATTGAAATTGCCAAGCTCCTACAGCAGACATGTAACTTAACGAAGATGGCAGTCGCCTGCTGCAAGTGATGCCGCCGTTTTGTTTTTCCGCGAACTAACCGTATAACCGTGCGCGACGTGATTTTCGGATAAACGCAATATTCGCCGTACATTGAGTGCTGGCGCGGCTCGGATTTTTCCCGCGCAACGCAACAGACATGTGCAGCAGAGATCCGGGCGCGCGCGCCATAAATGGAGCCGCGCCTTTTCGGCGCACAAAGTACGTGTTTATCAAATTTGCGAGGGCGTTGCGAGAGTGTCGCACGCGTGTAATTACCGTCGCGCCATTTGCAACTTTTCAAGAGAGAGCCGATCAACTTTCCGCTGTTTGCCGACACGTGAGCCGCCAGGCGTTTCGGCTGTATACGCGGCAGGACCGTGTGTGAATTGTGCGCTCGCTCGGCGCGATTAGGTTGAACTATGTTTTCGGCTGATCGTACCAGTCGTGATCATTCTGTCGGCTTTTTGACAGCTAGCAAACGAGCTGTTCCCTGTAATCGTGGGGAACCTGCTGCTTCAGACGGTGTCCATGAATTTTCAAGTGCGTGTTCGTGTGAGGACACGGTCATGTAAAATGCCTTTCGGTTAATAACCAGTTTCGCGTTCGTTTTCAAAATGGCCGCCGCGAAGCAGTTTCTATCTCACTTGGATATTTTTGAAGAAGTCTAAATGCATCGTGTAATTAGTTTTTATTAAGGCTAAGCCGCTAGATACACCTCAGTTTGGTTCAAGTACATGATATCCGTAATCAAATGGGCCGGTCTCTGCTTTAGACGTTTTTGTAAATGGTTCTTTCAAAACGTTTGTTGCTGATTTTTTCTGAACCTTTTGTAGTCTCTCGGCGGCCTGTGCAGTCTAAAAGCTAAACCTGAATACGTTTAAGCTACGGCAATGGATGTCCAACACCTATTAACGTCTACAATTGACGACTAATCCTTAAATTATTAAATAAATCACCATTTGTTGGGCGTTAGTATACCACTCTGATATGACACGTTCATAGTGGTATGATGCGGTGATCCCGGGTTCGATTCCCGGCGCGTGCTCTCGTTTATTCGATCTCCGAGGGTACTGGCTAAAATATACCCTTACCGCTTAGACATTGTTCCAGTGTTCCAAATATCATGTGTTGATATAATGTCCAACAGTAACTCGCAAAAAAATCGATTCAATCAATTATATTTGACAATTCTGTAATAATTTAAATAGTAAAATAAAATTGAGCCGAATGCATGAGCCACAATTTCCTTCCAGATACCGTTTTTTTATTATCTACGTACGTACATAAAGTGTATCTATAGGAGTCACAAATGTCAAATGTGTTTACCAGGGAATGATGGAAATAACTTAGTGCATGTAACTTAATTGAAAAGACTGCATTTTTTTATATGAAGGTCATAGCCCGACTCCAATGAAGGGCGCACTGACGGACATCTACATTAATGCGTTGATTATGTTGCAAGTAAATAAATTCCTGATGACACGACTCCAGTGTGTGGTCCAGCATGTAGTTGTCGCTTTGGAGCGATAAGTGCGCTCGTCTAAACACACATTCCTGTTTACGATGACATCTTCTCTTCGCGCGACCCTACAAGATTTTTTTTATTCATAGTGTCTGCGACGATATTTATGGGACGTCGCGTGTCGCTTTTGACGTTATCGGGGTTTCCCTCCCCCTGTCGACCGTATTGCTAACATCTAAACAACAGATGAGTAATGCGTTTTTCGATTTCAATTTATGAATCGAGACTTATCATTGGGTTCAATGTGGCTTCATAACAGCCTGGGCCCAAGTGTTTTTTTAGTCGAGCACCATCGGCGCTGAAGGCATTGAGTTAGAATATATTTTATTGCATAATTATTGGACTTGAATGTTGGTTGGTGGCATCTTGAATTCCAATCATCTTAATCGCGCAGTTTATTTGAAATCAATTTTCATGGGAATGCCTTCAAATTGGTCTGAGTTCCTTTTTGTAATACTTTTTGCTTTTCTTTCTCCATTGTGATGGAATAATAGTCGCAATTTTTTTTTTATTAAAATTCACCGTAGCGCCTAGTGCACTAATTTAGTGTAAATTTATAATAAAGTTGCTTTTCAGTTTCCGGGTTCTGAGGAGGACATCATGCTGGCATATCCGATTTCCATCGTGTCTAAATGCATTTTCGACGACTATTTTTGATAACCTGATAAAGCACCATGTGAAAGGCTCAGCCGGAGTCAGCCGGAACAGACAGCTGGGTGTTGTTTTATTTTTCGAGGAATATTATAGAGTGCTTGGGCCAAGATTTTATTCGCGGGACGCCTCCTGAGAATTCCCGTTCTTCTAACTCTGCGAACTCGTGTCATCTGGCATCTGTCGTTTGCTTTCGGTCGCCTAATATTAATCTGAGTTTCACTAACCTAACTTTTATTGTCGTTTGTTTTTGAGATTATTTATTTTATTATGTTTTTACACTCTTTTTTAAGTAGTCTCGATTTTCTGGTAGTGTCTGTTAAGGATGCTCAGTGGTGGTTGTACGATTTTTTCTCGCCCGGAAAATCAGGAGATATCGGCCGGGAATCGAACCAGTGAGCCAGGTTATGACAATAACGCTATCCACTACGCCACCAATGTTTCCTCCGATGAACCAAACTTTTCATTGAGGTTCGATTTCGGGATTCTTCTATTTTTTTCTCTTTTTTAATTAAAGCAAACTCTGTGATAATGATCCCAGAGAGGACTGGAAAGATAGTCCTCACTAGAAGATGGCGGTCTCAGGAGGGTTGCGAGAGTTATCAGCGAGTGCGTGGTGTTACTTTTCCGATATGCATGGTGGGGACTGCTTCCTCGCCGCCGATGGAGAATGGAATGCCACCACCAGCGAACGCTTTCGTCGCGCCGTGTGTGTTCCTGGGAAAAGACTCTTCCCCCCCCCCCTCCGTCAGTGATGGGGTTATGTCCCGATAACCCGACAAATTTTCTCCTTTCTATCTGCATCTCTATGAAGGAAGGGCGCCTTCGACGATCGTCTCGGTTGCCGGCGGCGCGCATTTCGCACTCATCTGCTGTGTGTTGAAAAGGGAAATCGTGGCCAAATCTGTTTTTGGGCTGAAGTAATAATGCATTAGTTTCTGGCTTTATGTTACGTTGTCGCTCGATGTCCTGGGAATTGCTCTGGGCCTCCTCGCCTGCTTGCCGTTTTGAATACGCGGATCCATATGTCGAGTGATGATACGGGCGGCTAAATGACGCGTTTTTACGCCAACTAAGAAAACATGTAAATTTCGATGGGCCTCTTCATGTTTCGTCAATAGGGTGAGCATAACGTGTGGAAATGAATACGGCTTAGGGTGACCATCCCCTATTAAATTTTAGCTGTTGGTTAATTAAAATTTTTTTTTTTTTTTTTTTCCCGAAAATGACCGACTACAGAGTAGTATGAGACCTTCCGAAAATATGAGAATTACGCTTGCAAAATAATCTATTGCTTTTAAAATTTTGATCTTGAGATGTCCTCTTGTGAAGAAAATTTGCTTGACGCCTTCTACAATGTGAAGTTACAGGGTTTTTAGAAATATAGTTGTCCATGATAGAAAGGTGAAATCCTTTAGGTGACATGTTGTTGGAAAGGGGAGATACTCAAACGTTAACTATTCTTGCCATATATTTATATTACTGTGTGTCGTCAATTTTGACCCTGTCTGCAGTGTTCGCATCCTTTTATTCCGATACCCAATCACGTTTATTGGTTGCGAAAAATCTGAAATAATTCCAGGTAACGCGTTGATTACCCCAGCACGCAATCTCAAAACAAAATTAATGCCCTGCAGCTGTTCCAAATACCAGGCAGGAGTGGTTTTTTTTCCCCCACACTCGAATAGATGGATGGGATTGCTGGGCGTGTAAATACCACGTCGATATATGTATGTGGCATGACAATGCATATGGCATAGTGGGCGTGCCCGAAATGTTTTTTAAAATCATATTGCACGCGCCCAGATTTCGCCGTTGATGCAACTATTTCCTTTCTAGAAAATTGGCATAATTGGCATTACTTTTAATGTACTTGGATGATTTATATATGAATGGCATAATTTAATGTTGTACAAGTTTTACAGTTGTAGTGTCAAGTGCAGCTCACGGCTTAGTACTGCCTGGTCTCCTTCAGGAGATTTCCACCAAAATGTGCTTCTGGGTCTTATTCAAGATGATAGGGAAAATGCATTAATTGGTCATTGGGTTTCTTCTCTAGTTCATACTGTCCAGTCGGTCTCGTATGTTTTTTTCTTGATTAAATCTGTTTTATTCTTAAATAGGTTCCAATCCAAGCCAGAGTTGAATTAATTATAATCCACTGAGCCGTCGACCCCCGTGGCTCAGTGGATATTTTTTTTTTTTTTTAAAGTCACCGTAGCGCCTAGTGCACCACAGGACTACTGCACCCTCGTGTCTATGGAGATATGTGAG
>JAUJYS010005549.1:0-10973 GCA_033995665.1 Melogona broelemanni
CGGGTTTTGTGACTTTAGGTGACATGTGGCGACCGTCTCGGTACATTGGCGAAATAATTGAAGCCTGCGCGGGCGAGCGAGGGGAAAGTCGATTCATTTCAATAACGTTCCGATTGTGCACGCGTCAACCAGTCTAAAGTGGGCCATTTATAACGCCGCACGAGCGGACAGCCACTTTCCTGCCTAACCCCACCCAGCCACCCCCAATTTATCCCCTTCTTCTAACACCCTTAATTGCTAAACGAGACTCGATCGGGCTGGTGAATTGGGCACTATAATGCACCGACCAGTAAGTAACCAGAACGGAATAAACAAATAACATCGCCTCTGTTTATCGCTTGATGAGGTTGACATAGAACGCACCGGTCGACCAGGGATTTACTGTGAATGGCTTTTGCATTTCGTTTTTGCATTTTCATTTTTGCAATCGTTTTCGCATTTCACAAGCATTGTCTGTCATGCAGGTACCAAAAATAAATGTAGGTTTACACGTTAATTAGGAAATAGTCAATTGTTACCGTGTTGCCACTCCAAATAAAATGTTTACTTTCTCAATTTTTGATAATTTACTTAATTTACTTTCTTAAATTTTCTTTTTATTATATGAATAATAATATTAATGTTGAATTACGACAAAATAAATGGGCCAATAGGTTTATGATTAATCAATCATATGGTTATGGGCAAGATTTGTTTGTCGTTTCATCTCTTATATTAAAATATTACATTAAAATTATATGATAGACACCTAGGCGTTTTTTTTAAACTTGTGGTACTTACCGTTGGTGGCATACAAACGTCTTGACTTCGTTCACATTTTCTATCTGAACTGTAGTTTGACATGCGTAGGTTACAAAGTTGAATAAAGTAACTTACATTAACTTAACTAAAAAAAAATTGAAATAAAAGTGTTTTATACCAATCTGCCTTCAACAGCTTCATTTTATTTTACCGATTTAAAATGAATATTTTAAAATTCTCACCAAAAGAAGACCACATCATCGAGGACCAAAAAGTGGACGAATATTTACAGAAATAACCATACGCTCAAGCATTCATACCATGCAATTGAATCATACAAGAGTACCATTGCATCGTTGATACCCCACGGTATAAAACAATATATTTAAAAATAATTATGTACCATAACCCGACCACATTGCTTTTATACGTTCGGGGTCCATTCCATTTTTAATCACCACCCATCTGTTTGACTGCGGTTCTCTTTTGTTTCGAATTGACTGCACCTTCCATCAGGATTTCGGCACCCGACAAACCGACTCCAAACACGTCAAAGGAGAGAACAATGCCCGTGTTTCCGAGTGTGTAATTGTAATAAAGTGTAACACCAATGCTTCCCCCGAAACAACACCGTAATTCTTTCCCAGTAACCATAATCCAGCATTTTCGCTAGCGACAAACGACCACCGAGCTTCCACCTCACCGGCGCTTCACAATGTGTACCACCCACGGCCGAATTCGGTGACACGAGCGCGAAAAGGTTACCGATTTTTCGATCTGGTAACTCTATCCTCTTGTCCGCTGGCAAGCGTTGACGAATGATCAGAGGGCAGAGCGATTATGGCTCCATTCGTGTGTTGTGCAAGAAATATCTGGTGGTGGAGGGTGCTTCAGCAATGGGTCGAAAATCACTGTACCGCAACACACCGCAAAAGTCTTTAACATTAACGAACAGGCACAACCTAACCATCTGTCCTCCGTTTCATAAATTCCTGAGATCCCGTGTCTTACTAAATGAGAATTGGGATTGAACTCTCACTTTTTCGGCGCACCCCTGACCTATGGAGCGCGTGTTCCTATTTCCCCAGTGTGTGCATGTCGACGATGAAAACCCTTAAAATAGTCTCAAATTCAAAGTTTGTTACAATAGGACAACCACCTCTTTGTCACTTACTACTGGTCTTCTGACCACCGTCATAGGCCCCCGGGGCTGCTTGCGGGTATATATTGTAATTCAGTAATTGTAATTATTTTGGCATCGGGAAATTGTTTACAAAGTAGCTGCCGATTTTTTTAAAAAATAAATTTTATAAGCACGCAAGGAACGGCTCAAGTTGTGTTCAAAAATAATTGCGCATTTCGGGCCGAGCTCTTTTTCTAGTTTCATCATTTTCATGTATTTAATAAAAATTGATCACGGCGAATTTGTCATAAGGGATCCAATTGGTGGACGCTGGTCTCAAGAGGATGTGAAATGGTCATACAGAAGGCATGAGCGAATACCGGTTACGAAAAACTTCACTAACGAAGCGTATCGACGCTTATTTTGATTCCGGGTTCGACACGCGGGGTTCGTTTTTACTGTTCCCCCACACACTTTTCCCCTACCCTGTATATATATGACTGCATGTATCCCTGTTACATGCACTGGTTCCTTCCATCACCCCCACCTTTAATGCCACCTTTATCCCCTACACTATTCCCTGTAACTGTGGTGGACAAATAGTGGTTCGTGCAACGGTAATGTACCAGATTAGCCCTTCTATAAGGTACATTGTTAATTTGTGGATGCGTTAATATTGTCCATTTTTAAATCCTTATTATTTCATCTGTTACGTGGGATTCCCTAAAATAATATCAATCGAAAGTAGAGATTTTCCAGTTTTCCAATAAACACCCCCCCCCCCTTAGCACGGTCAGAGCCGGACACTTCTTCTGATTCTTGTTAAATTACATACATATAACTAAATATACAAATATAACAATACAAATATAACTATAAAACGATATTCGTAACCAAAGACGTACGGTAAAAGTGAAACGAATGAGTGAAAGTAAAAAAAAAATTGAATGAAAATATTAGCAGCAGAAAAAAAAAATTATATACTAAATTTTTACTAATAATAAATAACAAAAACACAAAAACAATAACACGAATTAAAACACACATTTAGTTAAATATGAGCACTGCAACATTAGTATTTACTATCCACAAAATTGGTTTCAGCGAGCGAAAATGCTTTAAAGTAAATGTGAGCGGTCACCAAAGAACAGCTACCACTGATCAACGTACAACGTTACTGCCCCTCGCGGTTATGAGCCGTACGCTGAGGCACCATCTAGCCAAGAATAATAACAGTTTTATAATTCGTGTCGTTGTATTTGGGAAATCGGACGGGGTGGATTCGATTACATCGTTGGCCACTCGTTGATGCGGTGGCGGTGAATTTTTCTCTTTAAATAATGGGGTTTTTGCAGGCAGGGACGTAGTGTTCGGTCACATTGTCTAGAAATGTTTTGTCAGGTCGCTGCCATATCGTTCGTGCGTTCGGCGATATTCGACATCGCGTGTAATTAGATGCAAAAGTATGGACCTGTACAGCTTTCGCCTACTTCCAGCTTGTGTTACGTACACCCATGTGAGAATTAATTGGCCTCTACGTGGACATTCGACACGGGCTGCGCGACAAACGCTCGGTAAAATTGGTGACTTTCCACCAGACATTAAGGCTGCAAGTGCATAACCACAAGCAGCCAAGCATTGCTTTATGCAAATACAGAATAGATCCTCCGGAGATTCACTGAACACGCACACGAAAAGGATGCAGAACTATTAAGGGAATAGTAAGGAACAATCACATTTTCTCCTGTATATAGTCCTGTACATAGTACATGAGACCGTACAGGAGCACATAGTCTCCTGTAGTGATTCACTACAGTGATCAGGTATGAAATAAATATACATGTATATATTGGAGAGGATACTTTACTTACTAGCGGTTAACCAATTCACATGATTTATGTAATCAGTTCGCGTAAAAGGTTACGATAAATTCGATTATCAGTAATTGTTTTTATGACAACTTTTTATTTTAAGCAGAAATGATTATTAGCTTTGCTCATGCGAAGCGTAGATATCATGTGGATTGACGTTTCGAAATTTGCATTCGTAAATTAAATATTCGAATCTTCAATTTGGATTCCGCGAAATTTACCAACAAATTGCGTTGCGACCTGGACGATCGAGCACTATTAATCACAATCACTAATAGCAAAATCGGTAATCTAAATAATACTATTAAAAAATAAGTTTTATGCTAAAAACAACTTGAAAACACGCAAAGATTGGCTCGTGAGTCGTGACCAAGATGGCGACAACAAATTTTTCTGATGGAGGATTACATCTGATGAATAGCCCATTAATCGAATTATTTCCAAATCTGCCAAGCCGTTCCATTTAACAGCTTATTTACGAGCTCATTTAAAGTTGATTAACGCTTTAAAGAGGTATAACAATAAGGAATCATTTTTATAATTATGGCTAACCCATTTTCAAACCAACAAGACTTGCAAAAAAGAATTGAAAAATAAAAATTCTCATTAAAGACGTGATTTGATCGACGAAGACGTTGAGCGCCCCAACAAAAACCAACGCG
This sequence comes from Melogona broelemanni, assembly GCA_033995665.1. Lineage (NCBI taxonomy): Eukaryota > Metazoa > Arthropoda > Diplopoda > Chordeumatida > Chordeumatidae > Melogona > Melogona broelemanni. Next base: position 4,398 of record JAUJYS010005549.1, read on the forward strand.
CTCCCAAACCAGATGTTCACTCATCACGCGCGTGAATATATATATCGACGATCATAAACCATGTTCGCTAATCGGACGTTATTTATACTCGACAGTCTCTCTCCCAAACCCTCCCAGCAACACCAGCCGCGTGCAATCTGTTTATGCTAATTGACCGGAGAGCCCCCCTTTAAAATTAACTGGCGCATTCCGCATTGTGTTCGGCGTTTCCAAATAACTAAGCGAAAGCCGTTTTCAAGGTAGAGAAAGAGCGAGCGAGCGAGCGAGGATTATGTCAGAGGAGGTGTGACGACCATCACACTGAGGGGGTGATACGTTTTTCACAAACTGTTGTGTATACAGGGGGATGGTAAGGAGGGGGGGGGGAAGGTGGGGCGGGATGAGAGATAACAAGGGGGACGGAGCGATGCCGATGATGGGTAGTCAGTGGTGATGGTGGTGGCGTCAGTGCGGTTTGAATGAGATGGCCTTCTTTTGTCAACTCTGCGGCCTAGTCTGTTATTACACACACATCAAAGCTTATTTAAAGTAGATAATCCTCATAATCATTATTGCCGGTGTGTGTATGTGTGTGTGTGTTGCCAATTTCCGTTCGCCCTCGCCACTTCAAAGCTGTCGAGTGCATAATGGTCGGGGCCAGGGCATTCTGCTTCCGGCACACACTGCTTGACACGGCCGCAGATGCTTCTATCCTCCCCAGACCCTTGACTAAAGACCAGAAGAAAATGGTTGGAAGTTTTAAAAAGTGTGTTCTGGACTTCCACTCGCGAGACGCGGGTTCAATTCCCGACTGAGACTTTCGAAATTTTCCGGCCGTTAAAAATGTCGTGCTTCCCTCCGGAATGGAAGTAAAAACGTGAGCCCACCCCCCTTTGCCTGTACGTTGTCACATGTTAAATATTTCTACCTAGGTCAGAAGCTAAATTTCAAATTATCGAGCCGACCCCTGAGGACTTTCAGACGAATACGTTGGTAAACTCCTTGAAGTACAAATGAAGAATGTTTTCAGAATAGGTCAACTAGGAAATAGCTACATTTTTATTTTTAGCAAATCTGCATCTATGACGATTGATCTTTGTTGGTCTAAGTTGGGTCTGGTTGAGTCGCCCCAATTTACAGAATACATCACCTTCCGCTGCTACTGGCAAAGCGATGAAACTCCCATAAGGTTAAATAAACGAAGAAAATGTTTCGAGAATTTAACATATTCTTTGATTCTGGTACCCTATCGGTACGCCTATCGAATAAGTTTTAAATTACCGAGGAACGTGATCTCAGGAGGATTAACAATTCCTTTTTGTAGCAGTAGTAGTTTCAGTTTCATGGCTCATAGTATTAGCCCTCGCTTGGAAAGGCACCGGCTTCGATCGGTTGAAAAAGTCAGATCATCTGTGCACTTTTCAAATGCGGTTTGTCCGATGAATAAAGGCGAGGCACGACGAATTACTAAAACGTGAGCCCATATGTTCGTGCAGTCAATTCATTTGCGTGAAATGATATTCATTATGTTCCGGCTTAGTCCATAAAAGTTCCTTGTGCCAACGCATCAGCAAAGCGAATGTAGCTATAAGATAAATATTTCAACATGAATTAATTAGAAAAAAGGATCACAAAAAATAGGCCGATGAATTCGATTTATTTCTACTAGTATTTTTCTAAGCAAGATTTTAAAATATGAATATCAATTTAGCGTAGTTTTGATCGTAACAGTCAAACAGCCGTTTCTCTTGTACATTATAAATGTTCGGAAAAGTGCATCAATGGATGGACCACAATGCGTCATCCGATTATGGGTTATAGGTATCGGATATCGATCGAGCTGGTCGTAATCTTGAGTGACGTGCTCGCGTCCAAAGAGACTGTCTGCGCAAGATGATGGATCGGCGTGCCGGATTTATGCGCGAGCTCAAAACGCCGTCATTGCCATTAGGTGGCTTGCATGCAAAATTCTCTCAAAGCACCTAAACCATCTGTCGATCCGGCATGTGGCGCGGCAGTGCGTAAGAATTATGTTTTGGATATGCCGTATTTGATTGGTGATCGCTGTTTCGCGGGTTTTACGACGCAAAGAATGAATCAAATAGCAAACAAGGGTATTGCATTCCTTAAGAGGGGTAAGAATCTTTTGGAACAAAATTATATTACCTTTAATTTATGCCTGCACATATTGCCTAAGCAACACGGAGGGTACTTACCGGTAGTTTCCTGCAGTGATATTCACTATAGCAGTGTTTCTCAAACTTTTTGGCTCGCGGAGCCCTTTTTAGAACAAATTTCAATGGCGGAGCACCTAAAAGCCAACAATTTTAAAGGCGGAGCCCTATATAATACAAATTAATGTCGATTTATAAAGGTTTTAAAGGTTATGTATGGCGTTTTAGTATTTTTTTTATTTTCCAGGAGTGACCGCGGAGCCCCTGATACCCCCGCCATAGGCCCCCACCCGGGGCTGCTCGCGGGTACAAATTGTAATTAAATGGCCGATGAGCCCTAAAGGCTCCGCGGAGCACAGTTTGGGAAACGAGACACTACAGTGAGAGAAATTTCTCTACTTCAAAAAACCTACAATAAATCTATATCAAATTGATGCGCACTGCTCTTACGACCTTTCAAAAGCATAGCAATTGCATGTATAATATTTTTTGACACCAACCAAAGGAAACAAGATAAAAATAAATGAACCGAAATTCCCCGCCATAATTTATTCCCCACGTACTCATTCAACAGGTAGGCCTATTGATTTGCCGTTTATTGACACCATCCGAAAGTTACACGATTATGCTTTAGCTCATCCTGCAGATATGCAATTAGGCCTGTGCGTTTTTGGGAAAATTGGCCTCCGCACATTTCCCCCCACTAAATATATACCCCGTATGTACGCGCATTTTTACCCGTATATTCATTCCGACACGAAAGGCAAATTAAGAGATATAAAAATAGAGTGGCCAGCGTATAGTTATAGGTAATAGAGCGCGCCGAGGAAAAAAGAGAAACTGACAAACTGCAAATAAATGTAATTTTATGTGTAGAGTCGCGCGTGATTATTCCCAGTCCGTGTAATCAGAATCCATAAATTAAACGTGGCTAACAGCCCGAGACAGCAGGCCTGATAATTTTATTTGCGGTGTGTGTATGACGCAGGTGAGCCGTGGTTCGCCGGCAGCCCGCGGGGTCCCGACGAAGATGCCGGAATCAATTATTACGGTGGCCCCCTGATGGATATCTCAGCGCACGGCGCCTTAATCACTTTGTCTGCGCGCATATTATATACGGGCACGTCTATTATAGGGTCCGGGGCCTTGTGCACACACACGTTTTTTTTGTTGGTGTTGTTGCTTGTTGTTTCGGGGGTACGTATGCTATCGGGCGAGATGAATAAACCCCTGTTCGGTCTATGTGTCAGCATCGGGGAGCCACCGCCGATATGGAAGGATAGAAACCTATTCGTTTTGGCCCGCAAGAATCCAACGAAAAGTCAGTGTCTCCTTACCCCTGGAAAACCCGTCCCAGTTCGCATTCCTTCCATGAAAAAATGAGTCAGTTCCTGTTCCTTCAGAAATTAAAATGAACCTGGAACTTTTTCGTTTCTTTGAGTTAAAAAAAAAAATATTTTAAAAAACATTTTCGGACATTAATCTACAGGACATCTACTTATTTGCGGACACAGATCAAAAGCTTTTAACGGAATAAAATCTTCTGCTACTTTTGATGCAGCTTTTTTAGGAGTTTGATGCAGCAAAATTGTTCGGTTTGGAAAATTGTACCTGCAGAAAATTAAAAGTTATGGCAAAAGAAACCGAAAACCCTGCACCCAACTAAACCGTTTCTAAAGTTCCATCTTAGGAAAAGGAACATAGGCGTATCCAAGATCCTCAATAAAGGAATCATTTCCTAGGACCTAGAACTTTTTCGTTCCGTTCCTTCCCAACACTGACAAACGTGATGATAATAATTGTGAATAACATCGATTCCCGATTACTTTTTTGACATGGATAAATCTAGCTTTAGTTGTTCAGAATAATTCATTTTTTATTGTCCTCAATAGTTTACCTTCGTCAAATGATCAATCGTACCCGGATTAGTTATCTACTCGTTCACATCTTTGCCTACAGTCAATTGCGTAAGACTTGAGTTACAGGTTCGTGGTTCTCTCCATAGAAGAAAACAATTTACACTAAGATTAGCTAAGTTTATTTTACATAGCTACCATTATTTTTAATTTCCGACGATCGCAACTTAATTATAAAATCAGCTGGGTGTCATGATATCGCGCTATCGCTAAACTAGCGTCTATTTATCGGTATATGTCTTGTTCGACCACATTTGTTGGGGTGGTAGCAACGCGCGGACGGCATCCCGCTAGTTGAGCGCGAACGGGTACTCCGGCTTGTTAGACCTCTCCATATAATATTCACTAGCACGCATTTCGTTATTATAGCCGAGTCCATCATCATTCTCATCACAATCATCATCAGCTGCGAGCATCGTCCACTCTATCATTAAAGCATCTTCCAGACTAGCTCATAAATAAGTAGTGAAAAATGCCAACAGCCCACAGTGCTGATAGATAACCAGCGCATTAGCAATGGATGCCTTTGCCGTGAATCACGTGTAAAAGGCCTATCGTATTAGTACCGACCCGCACTTCGTACGAGTATGCGCAGCATGTACAGTACCATGTACGTGTACGTGTACATGAGCAAAATGTTGCGTTGGGTTTTTTTTTTGCGGGCACCACTTGTAACGGGGGAACGAGAAAAAAATCAACCGTGCTTATCATTTTATTTCTTTACAGACTGACGTGGTCCACTGTGCTTTATTCTGGCCGGAAAAATTTTATGGATAGGCCACCCTGGATTCTAGGCTGCACGGTGGTCGACGCCGGCCGACATTTTATTTTCGGATATTCCGTTTGGCGTTAACGGCAAAGCAATGCTGTTATAAAAAGCAAAGCAATTTTGGTTTAAAATTGAATAACCGATGTCCAACAATTACAAATAATAATAAATAAATAAAAATCGGGGATGCAAAAAACGATCTACCAGTAGTGTGTTTTTTAATTCAAAAATATTTATAAAGTCTCAGCGTAATAATTTTAGATTTGAATTAGAAATTTTTATCGAAAAGTCAATATGGTTAAGCCTGCGTGAATGTGTGTAGCTGCGGGACAAAATTAAATCGTCTAGAATAGTACAATTCTATCGAGGCATTTTTTTAGTGACCGTTCAGATCGCACAGGAATCCATAACCAGAATAGCGTCCCTGATCGTTTCGATCTTCTAATTTTTATTTATTTTTATTTATTTACTGACAAATCAATGATCGGCACCACTGATGTAAATCATCACAACTGGATATTCTGTGTCCCCCCCCCCCCCCAATAGCTTGAGCAATTGTGGGGAGACATACCAGTACCTCAACATCACAAAAGAAAAGCCCGAGCCGGGAATCGAACCCGGGATCGCCGCATTCATGGCGGATGCTCTACCACTGAGCAACTGCCATACGGCGCTGCGATCGTTTCGCGTCGCCATTTTTAAACACCGGCATAGAGATGATCGAGAATGGTTCACTCTTGTCTCGTCTCGAATGTGGGGATGTAACCTCGTTTTTCAAGACAAATGCCTAGAGACGCATGTAACCGGCGTCGATGTAGATGCGCTGCGGAGGTGCCGATGGGTGGGTGGGGGGGGGACGAGGTCTCTCTTGAACGCGGCCGCAAGTTATGAGTATATATTCAGAGAGAGAGCGAGAGCAGGAGAGAAATTGCGCGGTCAGCCCAGCCCCGGTCACGAAACTCATTAATTCTGCCCACACTATCACGGTTTTTGCTGTTGACAGATGTGTTATTTTCCGCCAATCTTGCATTTTCGTTGTTCCACCGCCACCGCCACCGCCACCGTCAAGGCATGTGCCCCGCTCGCCTGCATGCAAGTGCACACTGATCCATGCGCCAATCGAGACCTCACGAAAGGCGCCACCTATAGGGCATATCAGACATACTCATCCTCGTCATTCGAATTTATTAAATAATAATATCCGAATAGATAATAAGGTGAAATGCTAGTGCCTCAGTCACCGCTCAATGCAATTCTTACTAAATGCTACCCTTCAGGAATTCTTATTCTTTTTCTATGGAATTGAGGGGTCCGATCGGCCATCTTGATTCTATCGGATCGACAAATCAAAGATAATATAAACTAAATGAAAAGCACGACTAAATGCGCAGAAATTCACAGCGGAATTTATATTCGTTTTCTTCCAAAATGGCCATCTTGAATCTGGACGATCGTGGTAATCAATTTATTAGCTTATGATGATGCATGTTTGGGCTTGGCGCACTACAGACACTGTAAATTGTAATGTCTATAGTAGTGTCCAAAATTCACCATTTGCTCAAATAAGTTTGGGCGTTATTTTTCTTCGTCTTACTATTGTCTATCTGACTGAAATTTGTTCCCAGTTCCCCCACCACTTGTCATCAAGAATCCCAACTAGCCATCATGAATTTGTACGTACCGATGGCTCAATGGGTATGGCGACATCCTACGAAGCCGACGGTCCCGGGTTCGATTC
>JAUJYS010005550.1:0-10972 GCA_033995665.1 Melogona broelemanni
CTTCTGCCGGGAATCGAACCCGGGACCACCCGTTTTGTAGTCTATGTCTATAGCCACTGTACCACGGGGGCCGCACATTGATTTGAAGCAAGTTCATTTTTGCGTTTTCATTCCGGGATTTCTTCGCGCAGGACTCGCGTTTATTCCTGGATTTGTTGACTATTGCTATTTTTCTTACAATTTATATTTACAATTAATTCATTTATTTCGAATTTGATACTCGAAATAATTGAATTAATTGTGAATAGTAATCGATTTATCTTAAGAAATTGTAAGAAAAAAATAGCAATAGACCGTTAAGACCATTAAGAAAAACTGGTGTAGTACTATCCTTTGACATACTCGGGTCTCACGATGATAGAATGCACGCATGCGAGCTCTTCGGTATGAATTGGATACCAGCACGCAATGTCATCAAGTTGAGCCCACCGCCCGTATAATACACTGGGAGTTAATGAAGTTTTTGCTTTTGTTTTTGCTCTAAATATAGAAACTGAAATTAATCCACCATGAAGATATCACGGTTTTTTTTTTTCGCTCCCTCTCTCTCGGTCTCTCAGAGACGCTGCTCTATAGACGTGGAGAAGGGGGAACAAAAAATTCTCCTCGTTTGGGATGCGATGCATGCGATGACGTCGAGATCATGTGACCCTACCGTAGGATTATGATTTCCCCTCCATCTTTATATGTACTTTTTTGTCTTCATCTTTGACGGGCTCCCCCCGCGGCGCCGTACCCCGGCATTGGCGATTGTATATAGAAGAGATTAGTGGATAATGAAGGAGACACTGAAGCCAAATTGGCCGCTCTAGGTATTTGTCGCCAGCTTCTTCTCAGCGTTGACTAGCCGAATAGAGAGATCTCCTCCCTCGTTTTATGCCTCTCGCTCTCGCTCTTCGAGAGGGAAACATAAAGTGTCCGTGTCGTCGGCGTTAGTCTTCCAGAAATCCAGCTTCTTCTCGGCCAGCGGCTTTATGCGGTCGTACCACGCGTATTATCTGATCCTAACTGCACGGTTTACTACAAGTATATCGCCTCCCCAGACCATATTTCCGCGCTAGAACTCCAATTTGGTGGGCATAGAGGCGGCGTCCGCTGTGGCCGAGAGGTAGCGTGCTTGCTCATCAACCAGCTGATCTGGGTTCGATTCCCAGCGCAGCCGATCGTTTGATTGGCTCGTGGTTCTGCGCGGGGGAAGGCAATGGTAAACCACTTCTGTATTTTGTCAAGAAAACTCAGGGGGCTTCTGCTCCCTGAAGTCACCAGGTGTCGGGGGATCGAGGGTCGGGGTCCGGAGACGACACGAAGGACTTAACAACAAAGAGGTTGTTGGTGGTGTAGTGGTTAACGTGTTCTCCTACAGGGCCGATGATCGCGGGTTCAATTCCAGACCGATACCACCGGGATTTTACGGGCTAGATAAATTAGTCCATGCCTTCCATCGGAATGGAAGTAAAGCCGTGGTATCCGTGACTGAACTTTGACAGATACACGTTAAAGATTGTTACCTAAGTTAGAAGCCTAGGCAAGGCCAAATTATCAGGTTGTTCTCTGGGAGGATTGTAATTGGAGGAGAATAGCGGCAGTAACGATATGTAGTGGTTGTCTCTTCGTTGAAATAACAGTTCAAAGAAATATTTTCATTTTAATTTATTATGTGAGTTCTAGAAACGTTGGTTAGACTTCGTGTGGTTTATTTGATTGCGGTTTATATGAGATCATAATGTAAGATATGTTCGCGATTTTATTCGTTTTGTCAGTTGTGTGACAAAAATTGTCTAGCTCCAATAATTGTTTCTAATGTCCGAACAAAGCTGATTGTCACTTAATTGATATCAGTCATCACAGCGATGCATTTAATGGAATCGGCTTATAGGAAGTCATTCATTCTGAATGCTTATGCCTTCGCTGAAAGCAATGTCAACAAATGGGCTCTCCCTCGGTGACAAATTTAATGAGCCGTCAGCAAATCACTTCGTTTGTTTTTTTTTCTTCTAAATGTCCTTTCGTATTTTTTTTCTTGTTTCTACTATTGATGATGATATGATGTTCCACTAGCATTCGACAAAAAAAAGTTTTTTCACTTCTATTCAGTCAATGCCGTGGCGGTCTGGCGTGTCATGTACTGGCATATTGCCATCAAAAGTAGCTGCCCAATCCTATTGGATAGCTTTTCTGCAATGACGTGCTGGTGACGTCTTCGGTTGGGGTTGAAAACATGTTTTTGACTAATATTAAAAACATTGAACAAAGGAAATGATTATAAATTAGCAATTAATACCACTAATAAGAATAAATTAGCAAATGACACTTATAATGGTTGTAAAATAGCAAATGATACCACCAAGAATAATAAATTAGCAAATAATATCTATAGTACCAATTAGCAAATGATACCATGAATAAATTAGAAAATGGTAACAAAATAAATTAGCAAGTGATTACAGGAATAAATTTGCAAACGGTAACTATAATAAATTTGCAGACGATAACAATCATAACAATATTAGCAAACGGTAACAATACTGAATTAGTAAACGATAACAAGAATAAATTAAAAAATCATCAATGAACAAAAATACAGGTATATTAAAAACATTATGCTTATCTTTCGTACCTTCCAGTCAATTTTAAATGAGTTTATTTATTCACTGATATTTTTTTAACGTTTTTTTAATTCGTTTATAATAATTTTTATTTCTTATTGGTAAAGATTTTATCGTACATGTATTTCGTGACGGAAGCTTTTGAACCTCGATAGATGCATACATCAGCGATAGCTGTAGCGATGCTATAGAATTTGCTTTGACTTACGAACCACCAAACAGAAGTTACTATGAATTCTAATTCTGTATCCTACATTTTGGCACACACGATTCTCAGTGTCGTTGTCCCGTGACTACGTAGAGTCGGGGAGAAACGACGTCGTCTCTGTTACCGTTACCCGGGCTCTGTATTCCATTTAGCCGTGTCTGCGCTCTGTCCTCGCTCATTGAGCCCTGTCCCGCAGGCAAGCTAGAGTCAGCTGCTACCGTTCAACTGTCACGAGAGCGTAACTGTCACAACGTCTATGGGTGGCACGAAGGGGAGTGGGGAAAGGGAGGGGGAGGAGCGTCGCGTGGCGCTCAACCAAGGAACGATACAAAAATAGTGATTCGTTTGGTTTATCCGCTACCCTAGAAATCCTGATATTTCGAAGTTGTGTCTTTGACTTTCAGACGTTCAAGTCTCAACCTAAATAATGTGACACTTCTAAGAAATAATATGTATTTTCTTCGTTTAACATTATTGGGTATTTCAATAATGCTTAGTATTGAATAAATAAATATTTTTGATATATAGGTATGTTTTTAAAATATATATTAACTGAATTTAATAAGTAGAAATAATTTTGCCAATAAACTTTCAAACAAAGGATAATTTTGTAGTCACATTTTGGGATGTTGATTTCGAGGAAAATAGTACATTTATTTAGACCACTCGCAATATCAAAAACATTTGTAGTACACCAAAACGCTTAAATGTTTCAAGGATTCAACGTTTCAACTTTAAAAAGAAAAATTAAGTTTTCGGAAATTTATAGTGTGACATTGGCCTGTTTGTTGTTCACATAAATTACATTTGACAAGAGTAGAAGATGGATTACTTTTTCCTTTACTGGTTTTTCAGTATCTTAAGAGACTTCTAAAATTTGCAAAATTGTAACGCAAACTTCGTCAAAACGATCTGTCAGTGAAGCCGGGTTGCCGGGGGGAAGCATAACAGATATAAGAATTTTCTCTGAATCAACCCATATGGCTCACTTAAAGCAATAGGCGGTCCTGTTTGTTTTTAAGCGTGTTTTTATTTGTATCCGTCGGTACAGATGCTGCATTGGAAGCATACGCCGTGAATATAGGCGCCTACCCATACCACACTTTACACTCAACAGCTTATCTAAAACATCGCGCTGTACAAATACCGAAAACTTTCTGTTTCTTTGCGATATAATTCTTTGAGTGCGGAATAGATATATATATACAGTATCTATACGCCAATAATCTCGTGTTGAGAAAATAATGCGTTCTTTGACCACAGAGGCTATCAACACAAATCGTAGACAAGTCACGTAATGTTCCTTCGCCGTTCGAGCCGAAATTCCTGAATTGCCATGTTGAAAGTCAACAAGCAATGTAAAGCAAACTATTGCGTTATAAATTGGGGCCGAAAAGTGGAAGCATGACTCCTGCTGTGAACAACAGATTGGTTGACCCCGTTCAGTCTGGCCTAATCGAGCCTGGTGAATCGACCAGAAACAAACACATATTGTGCACAATTATAGTAGGTTCACGAAAAGGATTCCAATAGTGGCTTAGTTCAATGTCATGTTGACGCTGCTGTTCGACACTGTGCCATATATGCGTTGGACCAGTATTTTTTTTAGTTAGGGTTAAATATCAATGTAAATTACTCCTCGCCTGGTCAATAAAGGGACTAACAGGGGGGGGGGGGGAGTTTTGCAAAAGCAATTTTGAATATTCCAGTAAAAATAGTAAACAGACTAGATATTCCTTGCATTGTCTCAAGTATTTCCTAATTATTAATTTCAATTTTGTTTATTATTTTTTTTTGACGATTGTAATTTTGATAATTGTAAAACAGTTGTGAATTTCACTGCAGGAAATTCTGTACCAATCTAAGTATTTAAGCGTTTGTGGTTTGTGGAGGGGCACATTTTTAACAGAAATCCGGGATCGAAATAAATGAGAACACGATCCGGGAATCGAACCCGGGACCACCCGTTGTGACCATATCCACTGAGCCACTGGGGCTGACATTAAATCTATCCCAGAGATTACTAATCTAATACGAAGTAATCCTGAAAACGTTTCCATCGTTCTCACTATAAGGAGCGTTTCGCAGTATAAGGTTATTGTTATGCAAATCGAATAGTTCATAACTCGTAGACGGAACTAGTAAGCCTGTGTAATTCAAGTGATAAGTAATAAGTCAAGTGACTAGAAAAAAAGTGAAAAAATGCCCAAAATTCACGTCTCTTTCGATTGGTTGTCTTGACTGCACGCGGTCTCAAATCCACGCCTAAAAATCGATACGTGACAGTCTGTGGCGGCAGCAGCAGCAGCGGCCTCAGCTGAACGCGCTAAATATTTTTTGTTTTCTGGTCTGGCGTTCGACGAAGGGGTCTTTGCTCGCGAGCGCGCGCGGTAAAAGCTGACGAGAACGTCCGGACGAGAAGACGTCTTGTAAACAGTCGGGGCATTACCTGTGGACAGCAATCTCAATTTGCATTTCATGAGGAGATTTACTCCGCGCCGTATAGTGTTTTGCCGCATCGTAGTGCCCTGCCAATTGGTCACCACCGCGTTCCTCCACAATTTAGCGCCAGCGCGAAAGGCGGATTTTTCCCCTAACTTCGGCGCATTCGCAGTAATTCTACTGTCACATTTCATACGCATGTACGCTGTGGAAAATTTTACAAAATCATTTGGATTCACATTGCATGCACATGTACAATTAAATCTGATACAGTACAAAATCACGTCGCCCTTCAGTTTAATGCGATAACGAGTGATCTGGTTTTAATTAGCGTGTTTATTTTGTGTGGTTCATTAACCCTTCAAACCATATAGAACAATCTAATGACATTATCGACCCACAAGCAGGAGCCTTAGCATTGATTATGCCTACTCGGGGCGCAACGACGATTCAGCAATTAAATTTTGGCACAATCTATGTTGACGCCCATGCTTGTGCTTTCATTTAATTTTACAAATATAAGTTGATATTTCTCGATTGTTGAGGGACATGCCTGTAATCGTTTGTCTTTATTTAAATTTATTTCTGTTCATACTCTAAGCTATAATTTATTAAGGTAGCTCTGTTCTCAATCCAGATTACTCTAGCAGCCATGGTGATGCAGCTTGGGAAAGAATATTATTAATAATGAGAGATCCAGAAATCTCTCCTGGATCTCTCAATATTTATTTTTCATACAAGACGACATTTTTTGCCGTATATTAGTCTAGTTCACGGATGATGTTAAGGCCCATGCTTGTGGTCATTCGTGGTAGATAAATGTACATTTTGTGAATGAATATTATGCCTAGAAGGGTGGTGAGGGGTGTAGAAAAAGGGGAGACCATTAATTAGGTGTATAGACGGTGTCAGGGAGAGCTCATAATTGACTCTGGTGCAGCTGAGGGGGAATCAGTGCGCAATCGGAAAATTGGGGAGCTTTTAATCATAGGGTCACCAGGGGTTGGCAACGAATCGACAACACATCAAAATAATGAAGTTGAGCTTTGTGAGCTGCCGGAAAAATCGATTTCGAATGGCTGACGCCTGTAAAGTGCTAATTGTTTTGTAAATCGGTAATACCAATGTTTTGTAAATTGGTAATGCTGACTATGCACGCTGGCTAAGCGTCAACAACATGTTGATTTTGCGCTTCAACAAGACTATGTTGTGCATTTCTGTAGTGTATAATTCTAAGGAAGCTTTGAAACATTTTTTCGAACTAATGGATTGACCAGTCAGGTTATATATTTAATTCACAGTGATTTGTTTTCCCTGCCCAGGATATCCTATAACCATTTCTCCTGTCGCTGAAATAGAAAAAAAAAACGAACGGGTTGATGGATGGTCATATCCAAACGCACGTACACACGCGAGCGTGGCCTTCCGATCCCTGGTGGTCTATTCCGGCGAAATATTCTGTTATCTCCGGTCAGTTTTCGTATTGACGCCGTACGGGGAATCGGTTATTTTTTGCAATTAGGTGTACGCCGGTCCCGATAGGCTTTTCTCTTCAGCTATAGCTAGCTTTTCCTTTTACCCTTCTCCTCTCTTCCTCCTCCTCCCACACACACACATACAACACGATACACACCTACGCACTTCCTCATTGAGGCGATAAATCGCCAGGTTTCCAGAACGTGCTCGGAACGTTCGATGAAGTTAATGGCCAAATTATTCTATTGGTTCGTCCGCCGGTGTGCGGAGCATGTGTTTGGATTGTGGAGTTGGAACGACATTCGCGCCACCGAATGCTCGGTACGAACGTGGTCAACACTTTTCCATTATTTCGGGGTGGGGTTTGTTCGTGATGTCTCGGTGGTGTACCGTCTTTTAGATAGTTTCGGCTCGAAATCGACAGTAACCAAAGATTGTAAAATTGCTCTAGTCTCTATGTTCCCGGATGATACATGTTAGTACAAAGGTTCATCAGTAAAAAGTGAAGTGTCGTTTTACTCGTTATGTGTTCACCAATTTTTTTTTTTTTTTTAATTCACCGTAGCGCCTAGCTAGAAATTTTGAAGACGTGTTTACCATAACGTTCAAGCGTTCAGAGGAGCATATATCCTCCTGCTGTACTATCCACTACAGTAATACACAAATACCAGGTAAAAATGCAAAAATACAGTATTGGTGGCAGTGATGCGCTTGAAATAATGATCAAAAGGGAAGGCTAAATATATTGCATGCACATTTCTCTTTTCAGTCAATACTCTTAGTACAACTCTTCTACGCAGATTTAATCGTTCAATCGTCAAATGCGCGAATCCTTCAACTTGCTTACTTTAATTTTAGACAAGTGTTTAGTGATTAGACCAGAAAACGCGTTTAATGCCGCTGCGAATGTGTGTTGCCGCACCGCCCCGGTACTCGGAGGGCTAATTACAGGAGGCTTATGTCTTCGAACGTTGCTTAACGCTAACCGTTCTTTCTCTTTTTGGTTTCGAGAGCGAGTCGGCAGAGATTGCTTCCGTTCCTTATCTTTTAAGATGAGCGAGATCTGTTGGTAAAGTCGGCGCGCGCGCTCGCGCGATGTCTTTTGAGCCGATACACGATCGCAATTTTTTTTTTGTAAACACAACTAAAATAGAGTTTGGGTTTCGTTATCGGCAAACATCGAGTCGCGTCTCCCAGTGCATTCATTCGCCTAAAGCTGCACGTTAGTTGTCGTTGCACCCACTCGGTTGAATGTTAATCAACACTGCTGTTGCGTCAACATCGCTTTATGCGAAGGCGAAAAATGTGTTTAAAATTATTTTGAGCGACAGCTGCGCCAACTGGTAAAACTGAAATCTATAATGGTGAATTTGAATCGTGCGAAAATTTGGAAAGGTTAGAAAAACCAAATCTATATTGAAAAATAAAAATCATTGTCTATTTCCGGGGTACCTTTTAGGCACCCTTAGCACTATTTTTGCATGCAAAAAGCGACATGACAAGAGAAAAAAACTGTTAGGGAAAAAACTATTTATCGAAAACTGAAAATACATGTCAATTTTCGCTTGAAATTCAATTAGTGTCAAATCGTAATCGATGACAAGAATGGCAAAAATTGTAGCTCGAGTATAAATAGAAAATTACAAAATTGGTTTCGCAAAAGTCATTGAATAATATCGTGTGATACGCACGTGAAAACAAAAATACCAGTTAATCGAAGTATTATCATGACAACGCTATTACCACTCAATGTATAAAATATCGATATAAGCATATTATTCCATGTTTTCAATGTAAAATAAAACTAAGCTTTAGCCAATTATATTTCTTAGGAATTGTGGTTCTATCCTTCATGATTTAATTAAAATAATTTTTTAGATTTCAAATTTGGCGTTGATGAAATTAATATTATCGATTGATTCTTAAATGCACGTTTATGAAATTTGCGAATTACGAGGTACATGTTTACAAACTAAATAATAGCTGTATCATCATTTAAAAAACATAAAAAGATGAAAACCCTCTATAGTGATGACTATTCACCGCGGCAGTGGTTCCATAGCGTCTGTTTGATTTTCATCTAAATTTAGCTCTTATGTTTTGTTAAAATGCCAAAGAGCGCAGCTTAAATCACCTCGATTCGTCTGAGAAAGCCAACTCGAGATGCCGAACCAACTGCGCGCAAGTTTCTCTCTCCAAGCAAACGCTAGCTATTGCTTTCCAAAGCACTAAAGGTAGACGACGATGCTCTCTCTCTCTCTCTCTCTGAAAGACTTCGCTTTTTTTGTGTTGCTTTTACCAATTTATTGCAGCGTTAAGCCGAGCTTTCAGTTGTCGCTCCAAGAAAAACCATTTCCTGAAGGTTGACTTCGACGTGAGCCTTATTCCAACAATAATGTTTTTTTGTTTGGGTGAGCATTGATGAAATTGCGTCGCTTTTATTTCGTCACCGTACGGCTTCAGACGAAGCGTCTGAATCGTAGCTCTCTCGATACACTAACCACCTTCAGAATTTACATAAAATGTGTTTGGGATAGGGAAAATTCGTTTCCGTTATTAGGCATCACTGCCCTAACTCGATTATTTTTGGAATGTCTAGACGGTATCCTGGCACGGCAGCACGCTTCCAAAACATGAAAAACTCTTTTCTCTTTGTAAAAAAAAAATTGTTTGTCTTTGCTACAAATTCGTCTTTACCCGCAAGTGCAAAATGGGGCTCAAACAAATACCATTCTGCTCGTATTTACAAACTTTTGTCAAAAAATAAATGCTGAATGCGGTCCTTCTGGCTTTTAGTTGTTGAGCTCTGTTCGATGCAACTGTGTTCGATGCAGTTGTGTTTAGCTTTACAAAGACGTTTTATGGCTAGGGTTCAGCGCTTTGGTTTGCACCGTATTTCGTTCCAGCACTGTGGGGTCTTATCGAATAGGTTTTCTTCGCCATCGATAGCGCTATCGAGGATCTCTTTCCCATCATTTGGATAGATGGTAGCATCGATGGAAACAGGCCTTACAAATGACTTTGCATGATGATATATAGCTGATGTGACGATAAGGCTAACTCGCCATTTAGCCCGGACCTGGAAACAGTTAACTGGGCTTACTCGCCACTCAATCACTTCTCCGTGAGTGCAAGCCACCAATGTAGCGCAAGGATGCTTGATTGTTTCGCTTGATTGCTCCATTGTGCGTGTGTGCTATATACACCCGTTAATCTATTGGAATCAAATTAAAATTTTAAGCACGGAAATTTTATTTTTTAATTGTTTAAGTTGCGATAACAGTCAGCATTTAATTAATAATTTTTAATCCTTCTAATTTTTAAACGTTTATTTTTTAATCGTTTAAAATTTTAATCCTTCTAATTTTTAAACGTTTACAACGTAAATAATTTACGTTTAATCAGTTTTTTTCTCAATGAATTGTACATCTATTTCTGCGTGTATTTTATACACCAACATCGTTTATTTTTTAGTCGTTTAAATTTTTAATCGTATACATTTTTAGTTTAAATTTTTAGTTGTTTTATTAATTAATTAAGTAAAGATGAACCATGTTGTTTTGTTACTCCAATTTGGAAGTCGCGGTCCCACCCTCCGGTGCATGGAATTGATTCGTGGTCGCGTTGTCGCTTCGGAACGCAATTTTGAGCACAATGTCATCACTCTACACAAATAGCCCGAATTGTAACGCTGTCTGGCGGTTTCATTTCCTCGCTTCATCCATGCATAAATTAATTTGAATTGAAATGTGGATGTTCACTATCCCACAAAGTATCGCTTCTCAATCTCATTTAAAATTGAATAATTTTCACCCAGCTACAATCGGGCGACATCTTTATACTGTATCCGTAAAGAATATATTCTCCTTTGACTGTCTAAATATGTAGAAAGAACCGTTTTTGTCGCTTTTTCGGTAGTTGGCGTAAACTAATCTTTAATATGGAATGTAGAGACTCAACCAGACAGCTGTGCCACCTGGCGAGCGTAATATTAGACTTTGAGGCGTTGACAACATTGCGCAGTGATGAAATGTGTCACGGGGCGCCCTCTACCGAACCACCAATATGCACATACGTGCGTGCGCGTCGTCAATTCGACCCTAATCTCGGTCGGCTCCACCCTCCGGAGCATGGAATTGATTCGTGGTCGCGTTGTCGCTTCGGAACGCAATTTTGAGCACAATGTCATCGCTCTACACAAATAGCCCGAATTGTAACGCTGTCTGGTGGTTTTATTTTG